>JASKGM010074596.1:0-15525 GCA_034509205.1 Ceratonia siliqua
AGCAGAACAAGTGTTCTGCCTCTTTACAAAGTATGTAGGGTTTTAACAAAGGGTACATTTCTGGTTTGTTTAATAATATTATGTACCTTTTCATATTCCATGAAATTTTCATTCTTATTTTATTTTATAACCACCCTTTATTTCTCTACACTTATTTCTTAACCCACCCCAACATTTCTTTAAAATTTGTTCCCACATAAATCAGTACTAAAATTATGTACATAATTTGACCCAAAAAAACTATATATAAATTAGTACATGTAATAACTGTCGTAGAGACTGAGCACAGAAGTTCTTGCGTTTTTTTATCATAAAGTAAAGATGCATTCACATCTTCTTGGGCCTATAAAGCCCATGGGCCTGGTTCTAATCTTGAAGGCTTTCTAGGTTATAAACTTTTAAAACATCTGTATTTGTTTTCTGAAGCCCAACTCAACCCAATATCAGGAAGATCATCCAAGTCAAGTTTATATTGAAAATTAGGTCTGAATGTCAGCAGGTAATATGACAAGCAATATTTTTGTGAATTCATAGTCTTCCCGTAGGCTGTAGATGAGTGTTGACTTGAGATTAGTGTCTCTTGATCTTCCAAGACATTTTATCAAAAAGCTGTCTGTATGAGATACATGCAAAATCTTACGGGTCGTTCCATTTTAATTATATCTAACGTAAATTAAGCATATGATCATGACTTCATTGACCACACAATATATAATAATAATAATAATAGTTGAGGAAGGTTCATGAAATTCTCCTGATGCCTCAAGTTCAATGAATTTGAAGAGAAAGCGAGAAAGGTTCCTATTTAGTTAGGAGTAATGCTATTCTCACGTACTTTTTTCTCTTAAGCATCTTACAAAGACTCATAAATAAATCACTCATTCACTCTTTTTCTCCTTACCTCATCATTCCTTTCCATTTTTTCTTCTTACTTTTAAGAGTTGGAGTGCTTTGTGTGATCAAAAGTTTGTAATAATAGAGTTAGTCCGTCCTAAATCCTAATATATAAAACTTTCTGCCTCTTGTTTACGAGAGAACTAGCCCAGTAGGGGTGTTTGGGTAATTGTCCATCGTTATTCATCAACTCTGCATGTTTCTCACACCTCTTTTTCTTCTTCTCTGATCTGAGAGTTGAAGCTAGCATGTGGTTGTTGATGTGTAACAGTGTAAGCAAATGCAGATTAATTACTATATACACAAGTAACATGTGGTGAAGTTTTACTTTAGTTCCTTTTTCTTTAATGATTAAAAGGTAGAAATATTTCACATCTCAAACTTACTTTCTTTGGGGTTGAATCATCTTTATCGATCCCTGCCCGTCTTCTATGATTCTTTTGGCTAACTTGGTGCTTTTTTATAATTTATTTTCCGTCAACTATAACTTATACGCGGAACCTCATCAATAATAAATCAGCAAGTTCATTTTACAAACACAACACAACTCAAACCAAAGAAAAGAAAATTCTTTATACAAGAAGAGAGGTTATTTTCACATGATAATAATAAAAAGCATTTCCATCAAAATAAAACTCTAATTAACAGACTCTTGTCTAGTTTCTTATCTTGATATTGTTCATCAACTTTTGACTTCTTTATTATAAACTGTCAATGGGTGTCTTAATTATAAAAGAGGAAAAAGATCAAATATAAAATCAGAGAAAAAGGTAGACCTCAAATGACTCGAGCTCCATAACTAGGAAATAAAAACTACAACTAGTATATAACTAGCTAGCTAGTTGAACTATTTTTTATTGTGATTTGAAGAGACTATTTCTAATATATTATACATTAATCTTCTCATTGTCATTATTGTTATAATCACTTTTATTGTCTTAGCTAATATATAATAATCTCACGTTGCTTTTAATTTTAATAGATTCTTCATCAATTTTGTCATTTTTCATCTTTTTCAAACAAACAAACTGAACCAGTATTTATTTATTTCTTGGTCGGAGAGAGGAAGAGGATGGAGAGGAATCAAATGATAGAAACAAACTAGCTAGTAGGAGCTAGGTCCAGTCCGATTAGAATGGATACATACCAAGGAATAGAAAATATTATGTAATTACAGCATTCTTTAAAAAAAGAAAATAAAAAAAGCAGCAATATCCTTAATTAAATAAAAATATAAAAAAGAAGAAGAAAGTAAATGCAGCATCCAAATCCCCAAAGACAAAATCCACCGATTGTGGTGGCTAAAAAGATGCGATTTGCATGGGAGAGAAAATGTAGGCCCATTCTGGTAATTGTACTTCAACTCGAAGTTGATAAAAGCAATTCCAAAATAGCAATGGAATCCATGATTTGCCCACTATGACACTTTGAAATCTCCCAAATCCTCTAAACCCTTGCCTTCGTGCATGCCTTCTATAAATAAAACGCTCTCCTCTTTCTCTCCTTGGTCCTTGTCTGCCTTCCTCCTCCTACAGCCTACGGCTCTTAGCTTTCCTTCGCCCGTATTCAGCAGCACACTACAACAAATACAGCATCTTTTGGTTAGATTCTGCTTTTATGATCATATATATGTATATTATAATATATATGTTTTCCTTTGATTGCTTGGATGGGATTATTCTGTTACTTACTTTTTTTGCTCATTTCATTGCATGTCATTGATTTTTGTTAAACTCAATGCTTTCTCATTTGACTCCATTCTTTCATTTCGTATGGTGGTGGAGATGTGTGTGTGTGTATATATATATATATATAAAAGTAAATATTGGTAAAGGATAAAAGTGGTTCGTTATGCAAAGATATATCTCTCAAAGTCCCTTTTACATGAAATTAATCAACTTGGATGTTCGAGAAAGGCTAAGCAAACTATAGTGTCCTCTCACCTTAGAAGGAGACTGGACATGGCCAGACTTATATGATGCCCTAAAGAAGGATGACGTCTCTCTTCCAAGGAGAATTGGACAAGGGTGCTTTATGTTTTTTATTTATTTTATTTTATTTTATAATTTATTTTAAGAAATAATTAAAATTTTTAAAAAAATAAGAACATGTAAAAAACAAGTAAAAGAATTTTTTTATTTTTTGTTTTTTTTAATACTTGTGGTAATTGTTTCTTAGAATAAAAATTATAAAAAAAAGAGAAAAAATAAAAAGCACCTTGGACAAGAGAGAGTACCTTCATGTTAGACTTCTATTCCATAGCAAATTCTCTGCTCACTTGTCCTTTTCTAACCAAATCCTACACCACTTTTATTTCTTCTTTTTGCTTCATTTTCCCATTGCAATGCCTATCCCTTCAAATCACATATGAGACTTAGCATTAGATCAAATCATTGACCTTGACCAGCTATATATACTCAAATGAAGTTTGAAACCCCAGTATACAGCTTTCATGATTAAAGTCCTTTTCTCAACTGACAAGGGAAATATAGCTTTGCCCTGTGACTGGTTAATTTAACTATATAAGATCGATCCAATAGATTACTTTTCTTGTTAGTCTTATTTTCTGTTTTCACAGTTTGAGATCCAAAACTCAAGTCTTCTCTCCCTTTCTTAGCGTATTTGCTTTTTCTTTTTCTAACTGACAAAATGTAACACCGAGATTCTGGTTTCATAGACCACACGTGTATTCTTCATGCTTGTGATCTTTACTTTATAGTATACAAAAGCTGTTCACCAACTTAATTAAGGTCGGATCGCTGTACTGAGAACAAGTCCACCAACCTTGATTAATTTCTCGCCTCTCTTATTTCTTGGACAAAATCAAAAAAGAAGACAGACCGAGAGAAAGAGTCTATGACTATGATAAAGTTAACATAGATATATTAACTGTTTGTAATTGGGATCATATCACTCTAGAACTAGGATTTGGTTTGGATCAATCAAAAAGAAAACTGATTTAGTTGGAAGGGAGTTAGGGTTAGGGTAAATAAGGTGGTAGTTGAGGGGGGCCCAGGCCAACCAACACATGGCATGGGTATTAATTATTCCATTGATTAAGGTTTAAACTCCTAACCTTTTAAAGCTTTTGTCACTTCTGACTCAGAATCGACTAATACGCTACTTTAGGACACAAATCCTCTTAAACTTTCCCTTTATATATGGACACCTCGTTCAATCTAACCTGACTTTTATTCAAACGAAACCAATATATGGAAAATGACCTTTATGTTGTCTTGTCTATCCACTTTGTTCCTAACTACTGAAACCATTTGTAAACTCATAAATTCATTTCATATTGATTGAAACTTGAAAGTAACTACACACCATTTTACACTTTAATTAAAACAGTTCTTCAACTTGGTGGCTGAAAATGATATTTGAAGGTCTTTAAACAAGTAGTAAGAATGCGTTTTTCTTTGCCCATAAAATTTCATTTTCTTTCTTTTTTGGGTATTTAGATTATAAAGAAGAAGTTCATCAAGCTACAAGAGGCAATGGGGTTCCAAACACCTCCTGCTAGTAAACAGAAAGTGCAGCCTCTTCTCAAAGCAAAGGAGGACTCAACTGATGGTCTTCAACGCTCTTTAATTCTAACACCACTAAACTTGAATCATCGTACCCTTTCCAAATCCATTCCCTCAACCTATGATTCTTGGGTGGTAAGTTTCAGGCCCAACCCACATTGTAATGGGCCAAACCTTCAGTCTTTATTTTTCTGACTATTAAATTACCAATGAAAAAAAAAAAGAATTGCTGAAGAGCCCGAATGAAAATCAGAACTTGATGCTCACGTGAAGTCACGTGACATGTATTTGCATGATGATTGTTCAGGTGAGGCACCCTTCTGCATTGCGGTCATTTGATAGGCTAATGAAAGAAGCAATTGGGAAGAGCATGGTGGTTTTCTTGGACTACGATGGCACCTTATCACCCATCGTAGATGACCCCGATCGTGCTTTTATGTCTGATGAGGTAAATAGATTGGCAGTCTATACTATGTCTTCTCTGCATGAATACAAAACATCCTACCGTATAATACGTACACACATACATGTACTTTAATTTCTTCTTTTTTTAATGGGGTAATTGTCCGTATATAGTTTTTTAAGTAACTGCATGTGATGCTCAATGGAAATGGCAGATGCGTGCAGCAGTTTGTGAAATTGCTAAATATTTTCCGACAGTAATTATTAGTGGAAGAAGCAGAGAAAAGGTAAGTTCAGAAGAGACTTGGAACTTCATTATAGGGTTTCTTTTCTTTTTTTAAACTTTATTTTATTGGGTTTAGGTAAAAGATTTTGTGAAGTTAGGTAATGTATATTATGCTGGAAGCCATGGGATGGACATAATGGCACCGTCAGTGCCAGTTAGATTTTATGATGGCAAGCACTATAACATGACCCTTAACACAGATGTGAGTTATACGTTGACTGTCTCTATGTTGTGAACTATTTCTACCATGTCTGTTCCCCCCCTCCCCCTCCCTTAATTACCAGTTGACACCCTGACTTTATGTGATTTATTTTCTTAATGTCAAATTATTTGGTTTTAATTTAGGCTTGATCACTCGTGGATTTGCTTTATGTTTCGACTTTTGAGTGAATCATTGATGCAATTATTTTTAGAGCAATGGAGTTCCTTTTCAACCTGCGAAGAAGTTTTTTCCTGCAACTCGAGAGGTCAGCTAAATTGCGCAGGGCCATTTTCTGGTTGTGTATTAAATTTACGAGTAATTTGTTTATGTTTATCATTAGAGAGAAATACTGGTTAACTTCTTAACAAAATTTGTGCGTTTGAATGTTTGTGAAAATAGATATTAAGATTATTAGAGAATAAAACAAGAGATATACAAGGTGCAAGGGTAGAGGACAACGGATTCTGTATATCTGTACATTTTCGTCAAGTTCACCAACAGGTGTCATTTCTATTGTTGTTGATTTTATCTTGCCATTACTCTGATTGAAAATATTAAGTAAGCAATGGTTATTTGCCTAATGGTGTTTTCTATCCAGGATTAGGCGTATTGGAAGAGAAGGTGAAGTCTATGCTTGAAAAACATCCAGAATTTTGCTTAACCGAGGGTAAAAATGTACAATTGTAACTCTTCCTGTTCATGAATCATGATAGGATAAATCATATCAGTTTCCTCTGTACTGATTTTAAGACCTGAATATGATTTCTATTATAGGTTATGGAAATAAGGCCATCCATAGAATGGAACAAAGGTCACGCCCTAGAATATTTTCTTGGCACACTAGGATTAAGCAGTTCTAGCAATATGCTTCCCCTGTATATTGGCGATGATCGAAGTGATGAAGATGCTTTTCAGGTATACGCTAAATTTTGAACCCTACTACGGTGGAGCATCATTAAATGCATCACACAGAATAGCTAAATGAAATATACATGTATACGTTTAAAATATATTTCCGGGTTTCTCTAGGACGATCTTTAATAAGGATGGCAGCAGAGAAATGCTCGCTAGTAGAATATATTCAACACTTATTCTTTGAATATCTATGGGCAAAAACAATCGTGGGTATTTGCAACTTGTGCAATGACTTGTTGCTGGAAGTAATGTGGTTTATGTTAACTTTCTGCAGGTCATTCAGAGTAGAGGACATGGTTATCCAATCATAGTGTCTTCAATTCCAAGAGATACAAAAGCTTTGTACTCTTTGATTGACCCATCAGAAGTTTTAGTTTTTTTATCTCGGCTGGCAAAGTGGAGGAAAACCTCTTTTGCTCAAGCAGGCCTTTAAATTTTGATTAACGTATAGATAATCAAAGTGGGCGTTTTGCATTGCACATAAGTTACTTCCCACTATGGTTACGCAAATGTACGATAATTGTTAATCTTTATAAAGTAGATGGTCTGTAAGATATCCTTGTATATTTCTAGATTGAAAAGAATAATTTGCTGCTTTTTGCCACTAAGAGCATTTAGTATAAGAAAAAAAAATTTCTCCTAGGAAACATGACTCGTTCTTAGGAATCTTATTTCTTGAAATATAAAAATTATATTTGGTTGATCTTGTAAATTTTTAAGAATTATAAATATTTTCGTGTTTGGTTCAAAAGTTATTTTATTAAAAATTTAGGTAATTTTTATAAATATACCCTTATATATAAATTGTAAGAAATTTATATTTTAAAAACAAATAAGGGTTGGTGGTTGAGATTGATAATTTGGAGTTTAGAGTTATGGGCTTTGGGATTTGTAGTTTAGGGCTTAGAGTTTGGAATTTAGAATTTGGGGATTAGGGTTTAAGGATTGGTGTTGGAGATTTAGGGTTTTGAATTTAGAGTTTGGGTTTTGGGCTTTGGGAGTTGGAAAATTATGATTTAGGTATTTGGGATTTGAGAGTTCATGGTTTAAATCTTAAGATTTGAGATTTGGGATTTAAGGTTTTAGAATATAGAGTTTGGAGTTTCAAGATTTATGGTTTGAGTTTGGAGTACTTGTGATATGATGGTTTGTGAGGAAAGATAAAATAATTATTTGCATGTCTCAAAATTTTTTCATAAGACCAAAATTTAAAAATAACACCCCACTATATGAAAAAAATTTTGTGAAAAACTTGCTTAAAAAATATTCTCGAGAATCCTAGTCAAATGTCGAAAACTAAAATTCCTAACAAATGATTCCTAAGAAAGTTGAAAAAACTCCTGATACTAAATGCCCCATAAAAAGATTGTCAATTTTCAGACGGACGTCAGAATCATCCATGAGCCACGAAGCCTATAATTAAATTCTCATCTAAAGTAATCTTCTCGCAACGCTAATAGTAACGTTTCAAAAACAGTAAAAACAAATGCTTCTAAAAGACATATATAACATTGGAGGAGAACTAGAAACCTGATATTATACCACACCTAGTATAAAGGTACAAACTCTACTGTCATTTTCTTACGCACAAGGGCGCCTTTCCTTTCAACCCAGAATCCCTCTTCATGCCATCACAATATGGCACACCTGTAGGGAGTATATGACCATTACCACAATCGCTACTAATGTCCGTTTGCAAAGGGGGCTTCACCCTCTAATGGGGAAGGCACAGACAAACCCAAATTATCTCTCTGGCTCGCTCAGAATGGAAGCTGGAAATCAACATCTTTGTTTTATGGAAGGTTCTCAATCTTGTAAAACCCTGTTGCATCCAATAAATCGTTTATGTCTATGGCTGATAATAAGCAATAAAAACGTCAAAATCCACAATGGCAGGGCACATTCTCATGAACCCAGCCACTAGTTACTGTCCATGAGTTCACACATGGGAACTCTGTACCTGGGAAAAAGACGTAAAGTAAAAAAAGGACATTACCTATGCCAATTGGGTGATGAATGCTGATCTCGAAAATACTCTGTAGAATCTCCTTCAAAATTTGCCAGCTCATGGACAGCACTTGGCGTGCCTTCACCTTGATGTGATGCCTCATTTGTGCATGAGGTGTACTGATCCGAGATACCAAACTCAGGCAACTCATTAGAATTATAACCTACATTTTGATCATATTAATACAGCCTAATTATTGATGGAAGGGCAGATTCGGATAGAGAAATCTCACCAGCACTGACAATTGGAAGGGGATGCATGCCATGTGGCAGATTGGCAGCAACATGGATATTAGACATTGAAGAATTAAACGAACCATTATGAGAATTGTGTGAGGAAAAAGAACCATGCTTAAATGAATTCCATGGCCTATCAGATCGTCTGTTGTCCGGATTGGTCTTATCCATCCTTGTACCTGACCTCTCAACTTGGTAGCGAAACTGGCCACGACCGGCAAATCTTGGCTTTGAATTAAAATTCCAATTCCTTTCCCTTTCACCATGATGATCCTTCCTATTATAGTTGTGATTCCCCCTCTGATTTCTGGTATCAGAATAATGCCTGCTCCTGTAAAACCTCTGCAGGAACATTATATATAAAAGCAAATTATGCTCTATATAATTTTCCAATGTGAGATCTTCAACAGAAAAACCCTATCCAACATTTTCGCCCCAAATCCTCTGCAATTCATAAGACAATCAAACCACAGAAAAAAACATACGATTTAACCTTCATGTGGCACATTGCATCATTCATTTTAGATTTTTATAGCTCGATTAAGTCACTAAATATCACATTAGTAAATAGGACATTCACAAACTGAAAGGATTATATTGATATTGACCTCATAACTTACTGGATTTGGCAGGTAAGTGCCAGTCCCACCACTATATCTGGGATGTTCATCAGCAAAATGCTGACCAAAACCAACAAGGCTATCAGAATCATGTCGGGTTGGAATCATAGGAACAAGATGAGAACAGCCCATAATGTTAATGTTTGCCAAAGGTACCCCAGAACCATCCCAAGGAAATTGTCCCTGTAAATACATTGAATGTATGAAGGAGGGAGAATATGACAAAGACCCCTCTAATTGTGCATTCTGACAAAACTGCCCATATTGCAGATTCTTCCAATGGCTTGCAAAATCACCATTCAAAATGTCGAACCTCTGTTTTTCGAAACACTCCAAAGTTTCACCATGCCTTATATGGTTAGGCTTATTTGAAGTATCTGACTGTTTGAGTCTAGCAGTAGTATCCAAACTGACACTTGACTGATGTGCATGAAGATTACCTAGCTGTGTATCCATAGGGTTGGTGGCTGTATAAGTTCCTGCCTGAGCAGGAATGTTGTACAATGGGACCATGGTAAGAAATGGAACTGGCGGTCTGGCTTGATAAAATGAGCTTGAACCAGGACCTACAAGAACAGAGGTATCAGGAACTGTAGAATTAGATACAGTCATTGGTTGTCGTCCATAATTGGTTGATTGATGAGTCTGAACGTCAGAAGTAACAGTATCAGCAGTGGTGCTTTTGATCAAGAAAGTGTCTACAGTCGATTGACGAATCCACTCTCCACTGTCATCATCCGGTTGAGAAGAAATATGATCACCAAGTATTCCTTCATATTGCCCTTTATTTACAGAAGATGGAGGATACGCTATTTTTATCCCCCCCTGGTCTCTAATCAATTTTGAATCTTTTGAAGGTGACTCATTCAAGGAACTACAGGAAGACAACTTGGTCCTTGAGGTTGAAAGTGAAGGTGTGGATCTAGAGCTTGCCGTAGAGTTCACATCACTATCTATGGTTGTTTCGTCAGGTAGATCATCACCATAATTTTCTCTCGTCAACCATCTGTTTTCAATAGTTGCCCCATAATTGTTACCAGAACTGGTCAGCCAAGATGAATTACCAGAACTGGAACCAACTGTAGCAACCCCTTCCCTATGTCGCTGTCGTTGAGCTTTGATATTCCCATCTTCATAATTATACCCTCTCACAGAATTCACATCTTGCTCTGCCCAGAATCCTCCATCATGATGATCATCATGATCCAAACCAGCTACTACCAAATTATCATCAACTGGTTCAGTTATTTCTTCCAGGTTCAATGTCATTCCTGCACTCGAAAGAGATTGTAATGCAGGAAATGGAACTAAACTCTGAGAATAAGGCACATGGTAGCCCCAAAAGGACTCAAAAGAAGGGACATTTGCAGGAAGCATATAAAATGAATTTGCATGAGTGTATCCTGAAGCTAAAATAGGTGGTGGCACTGGAGAAGAGAGATTATCGGAATTTACACCCACTGTTGCTTGCAGATTTCCATTGAAAAGGTGATTCCTGTAAGTCTCTACATTGTTAAAAAAATCATGCTCTTCTTGATGCATCAGCATTGCCCTATCAGAAGAATGGTCATCTTCTTTGATGACACCTATGCCAAATTCACCAAGATAACTATTTGAAGCATTTTTTGAGTCAACAGCATCATCTTTTCTCCAACCATAAGAAGCAGATGAAGATGGTTGATTTTCAGCTGAAACTCTGTCATTGTAGTTATCTATAACTTTGGATCTCAAACTTGATCTCTTGCTTTTATCAGTCAGTAAAGATTCAGAATGGCTCTGCCCTCTTTCTGTCTCTGATGCCCCAACAACTCTAGGCTGGGGTGGAACTTCAACAGATATATGTGCAAACTCTGGATTAGAAAGTGTGCTAACAAAGTGACGCATGACATGAACTTCATTTGATGAATAATTAGGGCTTTGGCCCCCATCAGTATGGGTATTCTTCACAGAATTTGAATGCTTTATATCGACGGTAATGCTACCAGTGAAGATTCCATTAGTCTTTTGGCTTTGACTTTGTGAAACAGCAGATACATCAGAGGACCCAAACATCTGTTTCGATTTTTTCAAATGGTATGCATTAGAAGCTTGGACCTGCTCAACCTCAGATTCATGACATGTCGAATATTCAGGAACATTTTTATTCCTTGAATGAAGATCATAACTGGGTGCATCAGGCCGGTGGCCTTCCCCATGCCTATGCCTTGTGTTTCTGAAAAACAAATCAAATTCAGCAATTAGATTCTCTTCTGGGCAATCCAGCAACCTCACTAGCCGCTGAGCTCCCAAAGCAAATGCACTCCTTATCCTAAAGAAGTTACCTGTAGAGTAGATTATAACCAAATAATCAGATGAAACACAAAATATAAGCAGGTACATAAATAAGTGTCGCTGATTATGAGTATTATACTATTGTACCAACAAAAGTTAAGAAAAAATTGGTGTCCCAACAATTCACTTGCTGAACTCAGTGTAGTATCTGCTTGCCCTGATTTTTTGTCATAAAAGGAAGTAATTTTTTCAAAGAGAGGATAAAAGGGTAGAAGTAAAAGGAAGAATAAGATATCCTCTTGAACAAAGACGCACAAATAAAACACAAGAAAAAAAAACCTCATCTGTGCAATAAAGCTCTCTAGTCCGTATGCATACCTTTTAGTGTTAAACTCCTTAAATGAAACCAAGGGTAGAGCACAAAAAGAGGTCATACAAATTATCCTATCTGCTTGCCCATATTAGCTCCACACTTATGAATGATTTTTAAAAGCAGATTAACCACAAGTTTGAAAGGGCTTCTGAAATTTGCAATAGTTGGGTTCCAACAAAGAGAAGCTATGGGATGCTGTGATCTCCACTAGTTTAAGAAGCACCACCCACAATGCTTAAAACATTTCAAATGTGCAAACAATATGATGCCTCACAAAGAAGCTCAGCAAGTGAAGCAGAAAAGAGAGAGATTCCAATTCTCTTAAGTTTTCATTGTTGAATATGAGTATATGACAAATCAGATGCATCCGACATGCTGATTTCATAGTAATCCAGTGCATCATAATAAATTAAAAAATATATACGTAAAGATAAATCTTCGCCAGTAATGCTGTTATTGGTAGAAAATACATTTGTGTAGAAATACCACAATTAAGAGGAAGGCGGGCAATGAGGCAAGGAAGTGGCGCTATCCAAAAATAAAAATAAATGAAAAGCAGTGTGGCACTTGAATATATTTTGTAGACATAACATCATGAAGCTTTTTATTCAGGGAACAGATAAATAATATTATGTATATTAAATTTTTTTTAAAAAAAAAAGGACTGAATGAAAATTCATTCCAAGTGTAATAAAAACATCAGTCTATAGGAGAGAGAACTGTTTCAGGTAGGATTTAAAAGTTAAATACCCTTACTGACGCTACGCCCCAAGTTGTTGTTTGCACGCAAAGGATCTATGATATTGAAATATTTGGAAACAAAATGTTCCTCTTGATTTTCTTGGCTGCTAGGCATAACACCATAAAAAGAGGTACAACCATTAAGAAACAATTTGCTGAGCAACAACTCTCCGCAATCCTTTCGTGGAGGCACCGCTGCCATATTTTTAAATGCAGGAAAAAAAGAAAAGAAAAGCCTTTAGCCACAACAAAGAGTACATTTTCTTGAAGAAGGAGATATGATGAACAGACAACAATTTTATTACATACCTCTCAGATTAGGAAGTGAACCTATGGGCACTGGTCCCCACAGGCTAAGGCAATAGTTATCCCAGTCAAATTTGCTAAAGAACTCCAGGAATCGGTAAAGTACCTGAGATGTAGCAGCAACAGGAAAACAAAAAGGTCAGAAAGGCCAAAACAAAAAAGTTTTCCTTTTTTCCTTTTCACATGCCTCAACAACATATATACCAAAGCAAAAAAGTTTCTCACCTCCAGTGGTCCAGCAAATGTATTGTTGTACACATGAAAAATGTATAAGACTAAAGTTTCCAGTGCATAGGTTGAAATAAGTCCATGGTGAGCACCAAGGATGCGGCTTTCATAGAAACACCAAGCTTTGATCAATATAATACTGCGTTTGAATAAATGATTCTGGCTTATCAGATTGTCCACCTAAAGAAAGAGAACTAATTGTTGGATATCTTTACAAAGGAAAAAGTGTACTTGAGAATCAGAAATTTTGTCAAGATAAATCACCTCCTCAAGAAAACAAAGTGTACATAAACCACCAAGCTGACTAAAAGATATGTCAACTACAATATTGTCCACTAGGCACTTTATGATCTTTACCTGTCATTCAGCAGCATTAAGAAACACATAATATGGTAAGAAAGAAGTTTTATACATCAAGATAAAACAGCCAAGCAGCATTTACCTGGGTAGTAGAAGAAATCATTTTATTGTTGACTAAATGAAAACAAAAGACATCAAGAGCAATTAATTTCATTCAAGGCATAAACACCAACATGTTTATCTTTAGATAATAGAAAATGTTGAAAAATAGACTGGTCCCTGATATAGTAAGAAAATAATCTTAAAAGACATTGTTCACCTGCATTTCTAGTTATGATGATGACATGATATCTAAGAACTTACCATTGAAATAGATGATAAATTAAAATGAAGGATAAATAAATACACTGGAGTTTGGTATCCAGGAAATTTTAAATGTACAATTTGACTACTAAAATTTAAATATGATCGGAATTTTGGGTTCTGGATGGTTATTTATATTTACTATCCACAGTATCACTTCTACAAAAATGTATGAGCATAGCCGTTAAAATAAGATAGTGTTAGGTGGTGCAAGTGTGTTCACGCCAAAGCAGCAGCAAATAACATTCAACAATCAACACTTCAACCAGAGGGAGCAGATGAAGAGACCCCATTTATCTTGCCCACTGACAATTCAACCACTGATCAAAGAGGCCAAAATTAGCTGAACCACAACAGATCTAAGGACCTATGCAGACCAGAAACAGCTCAATCAGCGTATGAACGATCTGGTTGAATGTTTAAAACACTGTATTATGGGTTTTCTCAGCAGATTGCCCAGAATCTTCTTTCATTGAGTAAAAGAAGTTTTGTGCCCTAACAAAATGATAGCACAAAAATGAGAAGAATCACTTAACATCTTAATTCCAGTCTTCAAAACAAGTTTGCTTATTTTGCATTGTGCTTCATCTCTTTCAAATCATGAATGAATGAGTGATACTGACAGGTTTACTATATACCCTTTGTTTTAAAAGAAAACATTCCAAAACCAGTATCAAAAGTATACAGCATTATTTAATCAGAAGACAAAAAGTAATGTATGATGTTAACATGCTCGGAATTGCTGAATTTCATGTCAATTTTAAAAACTGCAAACAATATTCAGAACACCCAGATGTTCACGTGATCACACTAGAATATAGAAATTGCAAAACTTCCCTTGTAAAATTTCAGAGCTTCTGTACCACATTATTGTCATAAATAAAACGCAGTAAATAACAGTTAATCCAGCCGCTAAGAAGCACATACCTCTGCCTGGATATACTGAACCTCTTTCACATGAAATTCAGCACCCACACTTTTCTCTTCACTTTCCAAAATATCCCGCACCTCATGGGCCCAACTATCCTTGAAATGTTTATTGTTACTGAATGCTGTTAGATCAATATCCCCATCAGGTAAATAAGTCTTCAGTGGTACAGATCCAAATGTGAATACCTGTGCTACCAAAGAAAGCACAGCGTTTATACTTCATAAAAGCATTAGGCAGTATAAATCTTCATTTTGGAAATTTCTTTTCTTCTTTTTCCCACTTCCCTTCCATGTGGGTATTAAAGATAAGCATAAATGACCTGGAAAACAGATGATGGGCAGACAAAATACTCCTACACAACATTGCTGCATATAGAAAGGTTGTGATGGATTTATCTCAATAAATAGAATGTACCATATTTCACTCTGCCCTTGTTGCAAGAGTTGACCTTTGGTTACAAGTTAATAGAGACAACAAGCAATAATTTCTGGACTACAAGTGTTGCTAGAAGCTGTTTGATTGAAAGGAGAATTAGCCAAACACTGGAGAAAGAGAAAGTAAAAAAAAAAAAAAATTAAATGAAGATGTATTGAAATTTGAACAGGGTTCTCATATATTGTAAAAACTTCAGAATAACACATCTCCTGAGGACTACAGTAAATTAATCAGAAAAGTACAGAAGCCTATAAAAAAAATTCAAAAACCATTTTCTGTTATAAGTTAACTCATAACTTCACTAACACCAAAAGAAATATTCTTGAGGGTATATATGCATATGAAGCTATAATTTGTATGCATAAATATTAAATAAAGGTTGCTAAATAAAAGATTAACTTAAGTTATGCTTGCAATGTACACTTGTATTCATTAGGCATTTCCTAGAAACTCTTATTCTTACAAAACGTTTTTTCTTTTGGTTATC
>JASKGM010074668.1:0-15517 GCA_034509205.1 Ceratonia siliqua
ACATTCTTCACATGCTAGGCATACAACATCATTATTGTCTGTGGAAACCAAATTATCCTCCATTCCTGCTTAACCAACGCATGATATTATGCATAAATAACTAAGTCCCCCTCAGGTAGAAATTCATGCTAACATAGATCAATTTACTAACACATTAATCAAAATATAGAGGTGACCGCAATGATGAATCTAAGCAACAATCCAAGAGATAAGAAAAGAGATATGATAAAGATCGAACCCTTAATATTAAATATTTCAACACTTAAGATCACAAGAGGTATTGCTAAACTAATGGGTCATTGAATTTATTTTTCCCATTTTAGTTTTGGTTTGTTTTAGACAAGAAAGTTAAAGTTTGCCATTACCTTTACTCGTTGAACTTAATTAGATAAATTGTTATGAACGAAATTTACTAACCTATGGTTCAAATGGGATGTGAGTTATTAAGAGAAAAGTTTGGCAAATCAAATTTTGGTTAACTAATTTGTTATTATTATAGCCAGAGAAATAAATCACAATTAGCTATGTAAAACCAGATCCCCCAAGTATCAATATTTTTATTCTTCTTATTGTTCCAAGTATTAATATTTTTACCCTACTATTGGCTTATAGCCGTGCTATAAAGGGTACACTTCTGTGTTTCATATGGTAGAATTTGTGCCCTGCCCACTTTATTCTTTCCAAAGCTAAGTACATATTGTATTAAAAATGTATACATTTTAATACCTATAAGTTTGAAAGTAAGAATGTCCATTATTCTATCCTCTCACTCCTCTTTAAAAATGGCTTATGGCCATGCTATAAAAATGTATACATCTTATTGTTCCATGTCATTTTAATATCAACTATTCTGTTCCTATATAAAATGATACAAAACTGATATGAATTCTCTGACAAAAATAAGGTGTTGGCATGGATACCTCTTATATGGTGCCAAAAAACTGTTAGTTTTTTTATTTTTACCTTTTACAAAAAAATTATTATTGTTATAAAAAAATTATAACAATAATAATGATTATTATATTATAACCATAATAAAATAATCTTTTTCTAATTAAATTCTTATTTTTATAGTAAAAAAGAAAAAAAATTATATTTTTGTCACTAAATAAGAATATGGTGTCTCATTGGACACCAATGAATAATTTTTCAAAAAACTTTATTTATAAAAATAAATTTCTATTAATAATTCATTATCTTACTTATGCATCTTCTTTTTTTCTTTTTTTTTTTACATTATGCTTGAATGATTGAATTTAAAATATTTTATAAATATTTAAACCTTTCACAAATAAACTATTTACAACTTATTTATATAAATGTTCATAATGATATTGTATTCATATTAAAATTGTAAAAAAAAAAAAAGTACAAGTTAAAATCATAATAGGTAGTAAATGAAACTTAAATCATTCAACTGCACTATTATGTTGGTTAGCATTCACATGTTAGGTGGGTCTTCCTCATCGTTAGAGTCAAAATCCTCAGAGGAGATGGTGTTCAAAAACTGAAGAATAATGCTGGAAAAGGCATTTAAATTTCAGTAGAAATTCTACAGAAGAAAGATGGAGGGATTTAGGTAGAAATTTCGAAGCCTTACGTATTTTAACGGCACCGTGAACGACTGATTTCTTATCAATGTTTGCGCCCTGGAATGTTTACCTGAGGTAGAATCCGATAACTGAGGTAAAGTATGAAATCAGCAAATATAAGGTTACTGAAGAAGAAGGGGGCTTTGTGTGGAATGTGGAAGAAAGACAAATAGGGTTACCGGTGACAGCCATGAATGAGCTTCAGAGGAGCATAGGCGACGAGGTGCAGAGCTTCAGAGGAGGCACCGTGAACTGAACTAAGCTGGAGATGCAGAGCTTCAGTGGAGGCACCGTGAACAGAACTGAGCGATGGAGGGATTTGGGGGAAGGAGAGAGGTTGGAGGGAAAGTGGTTTACCAAGAATGAAATGTTAGACTGAAAGAGGCAGAGCGGGAATGACATTACTGATGAAAATGTTGGAAGAAGAGAGGCTACCATGTCAATGAAAAAAGTAATAAAAAAGGGAGGTGTGAAAGGTGTGGATGGGTAAAGATGTGGATATAACATTATTGAAAAGGAAAAGGGTTAGGGTAAAAAAAAAGAGTAATTTTATATCCACACTTTATTTGACCCACATCTCCTACACCCTTATTCTTTATTAATTTTTTAGCTGAACCGGCAGCTACTCTTTTCCCAGAGTTCTCTTACTCATGTGCCTGAAAATTTGCCTCCCACTCTCATTCCTTCCCTCCAAAATTTCACAGCTCACTCTCATCACTGAAATTCTTCACCGCCGATGAGTTTTCCATTTTGATGCCCCTGAAAGCTCCTTCGTTCGACGGTGACGCCACTGGAAGCTCCTTCACTTTCCCCCAATTTGTTCACTCTTTCACTCCCTCGGGCCGCTGAAAAGTGTTTCGTTCTCAAGCTACGAAAGTCTCGCAAAGAGGTGAGGGCACTAAGGATAAGAAGGGAGAGCTTATCACACTTTATTATTGTGGGACTACGGGTATACTAGGAGAAGTTGGAATTTTACATATTAAAGTGCATGAAGCTTATAGCACTCAAGAATACTCTTTCTCCCTCATAAAGATTTGTTTCAAATAGTAAAATCCTTATTCTATCTCATGGTTTTAGTCTCTTTTTGTAACAATATATTTGGAACTTATTAAAAGCAAGACAGAGGGCCATTAACTAACCACTTCAATGGTATTTCAAAACCTTCCCTCAGCAACAATCACCAATGGCTTTTAGTTAGCTAATGCATTAGTTACCTATACAGGATTATAACATGTGCAACGGCTTTAACGTGCATATATTTTTGTACTGCTGCTCTTTGAACAACTGTAACTAACACCTTTATCTGAAGTATGTTTTTCTAACAAGGCCTTTGTTAATTGCTATGCATCAAACTATGAGTTCTATTTGTATGCTCTGATAATCTCCATTAATTACGCTACATTATTCGGATTTGTTTATTTCAGACACCCTTCATTGCATAAGCTTGTGATGTCTAATTAGATGTATACCCTTTAAACTCCACAGCAAGGATTTTGGAAATTAGGTGTGCCTGAGATTAATAGCTAGATTAAGATGAGGATCAGTGCATTTTGAAAGCATAGGCAAGTCTTCTATTTTAGAAAGTCATATACTTTTCAAAGAATTTTTAGAATCACTTGTATCAAAGCTTTTTATAGCTGCTTCTTACTTTAAAATCACCTGTATCAAAGTTTTTCATATTCTCTATCCTCATCAAGTTGAATTTTGTTCTATGGCTATGGTTATTATTGCCATAATATAAGTAACTGGCATACAACTGGTGCTTGTTAATCTTGAAAACTATTGGTAATAGGCAGTTGAACTATCAGAATTGACACAAACATATTGTTGGTAAAGTTCTCAAGGACAAAAATATTGGATTATGCCCAAATCATGTTTTTCAACCCTAAATGTTATGAAATATTTCAAAATTGATGGAACTTTAGTTTTCTCATATCTTGAGGCCATTTTGTATTGTTTGCTTAGTGCATTTAGTAGAAGCACCAAGGCATCACTACATCTTTAGCAGGTTATTGAATGTTGGAGTTTCCTAGAGAAATACATATTTCCCATTCTTTGAAGCTTAGAATATATCAAATTACACATTTGGTTTTAAACATAAAAAATGTATTCAAGTTAGTGATTTATGGTTCTTTCTTTGACAATGTTTTTTTGCATCTTGTCCCCAACCCCAAAGTTTGGGTAAATTTAGTGATGTTTTTACTTCTTGTGTTTTTAAATTTTGGGGGAATGTCCTATTATAATTATATTTTGTCATTAACATTTTCCTAATACTTCTAAACATTGAAGTTGTGAATTTCTGTTTAGTTGACGTAGTTTTGGCTTTTTAAAGCTACAATTTATGATCAATGATAGGGAGGTACATTGGGTCACCTTGCACATAAATTGTTCAAAATTAGATATTTTTTCACACGCCATGCGGATGATATTGGTTTAAGTTTCTCAAGAGTTTGGTGTTATAACACTCTCTCTGTCTATTTCTATTTTGGGATGAAGAACTTGGCTACATTTAGCAAGTTGTAGTTTCCTATTTGTGTATGGTATGGAAACTCATGTTTTTTAATTGAATCCTTTGTTAAATGCATGCTGTTCCTTTTAAAGGATTTTTTTTTCTTGTTTTCTTAATTACTAATAGTGAAGGAGGGAGAATGCAAGAATTCTAAGGACAGAGAGTAATAAGTGGCAACTAGGATATGACAGCAACATTGGTTCTCTGTTTGAATTTTTTTCATTTTACTTCATCTTTTAAGAGTAATATCTAATAGTTTTTTTCTAAACCATGAGACACAAAAGATATAAAGAAAATGGATGACACTTATTAGGTGTCTTATATGGTATTGTAGTGATAAGTGTTTCAAATGTTTTTATCAATTTAAGGAATGATCATTGGTTAAGTAGGTCAATGGAGGATAATTTGGTTTCCACAGAGTTATGTTGATGATCATGTGTGAACAGAGTTATGTGTGTTTATTCTTGTCATTGATAATTATAATTATTTTTTCTTAACTGATAATTATTTTAAAGTTTTTACATTTTACCTTCACAGGATGATCATGTGTGAACAGGGTTATTGCCTCCACAAGCTATATTGGCTGCTGATACTCTGGATGCACTCAGAAATCATTTGTGATTAGTTTGTTAGGGGTGCTGGAAAGCTCCTTCCCTTTAATTTTAAATCATGTAGACTCCAAGAGACGATTTTGTCTAGACAGAAGTTGAGAATTAAGTGGTTGCCATCCCAGTTATGGGTTGTCAAATGAAATTGCCTTTGTATATCACAAATTTGGTTTATTAAAATAATGGGATTAAATCACCTTTGTACTTCATTGTGACTGTAATTGCTTCATGGGCAGTAAATCATGGGATTAAAATGTTTAGAATATTAATGAATAAAGCATCATAAGAGAATTTCCTATTCCACATTAGAATTGACTTGTTTTATTTTCCTTTATCTTAGTTGTCATTTATTGATGTCTTTTCCTAATTGGAATGAAACTAAAGGAATCAAATTTTACTTTTATAGGTTGTTGTGTTGGTAATTTCATCATGTATAAGGTACAATATTAAGAATATATCTACTGAAATTCTACACAGTTAAAGTACTAATCTACAAATTGGAAAAAAAGGAAAGTAATATACAGAGTTATGGTTATGAACTCGTTTATACCTAGTATCTCTTCTAGTTATAGAAACTTATTATATCATGATTTTCATTTTGCTTAATAAAGTTTTATTGGCCAAATTATAACCAAATGTTGACATACTCCTTAATAATTATAGTCTCAATCCTTTTTATTGAAGTAAATCATTTTGTTGCAATACTTAAGGTATAGCCAAAGCAATAATTCAGAATAACAAGAATTAATTTCTTATATTGGAGAAATGAACAAATTTACGTACATGCAGTATGATGACCAAAATAAAAAAGATAAATCACTAATTGAGGTGCCTATGATACACACTAACTACCTCACAAAGTGTAATAGACAATATACAGATCTCAATAGAAGCAATTGATCAAAGGAGTTGCCTTGCTAATCCTTAGAAATTCCAAATCATTCTCCAAGGGTGTCAATTTCAAATCCAAAAATAGAACTCTCTGGCTGTTAACCTTCTTCTTATATGTAGCTGAAGACTCAAGACTGTTACTGTCACTACTGCTACTCATCACACATTTACAACAAATTGACTTGGATGCTAGTTAGCATATCCTTCACACTGTAACATGACATTATGAAGTAAACATAAATTGGTTACATTCATTTGGTAGCCGAGTAATATTTTTAAGACAGAATTGTGGTCACTTCTTTTCTCTTTTGAAGTCAATGGCCTGAAGTGTGCATAAACAGTAATATTTACTTTCTCCTTCACCGTGCTATACTATGATTGTTACGATGCTACCAATGTGTTATCTACAACTGATAAACTAGAAAACTGGTTAGCTCCATATGTGAAGAAGGAAAAAAATGTCAAACTGGATAGATAAGCATAATTGAACTATCTATATGAAATTACATTTCCATGGAGTTAACAACCATATATTTTTAGCATTGATGAACTCATTATATTATCCCAATCTACTCAAAGAACAAAATGAAATTCTTCCTGAAATCATAGATGCTAGTCCACACAAACTAAATCTCAGGCAGAAAAAATTAGTAGTTCAACACCATCAAATTTTGGATGGAAAAAAGATAGACACCCAAAGGATGGAGAGCAAGAGCTTGCATCATAGTTTCTTGTGACAAAGTTGGAACCTTGCGCCATTCGTATTGCTGGGAACCAAAAACAGGGTAATAAAATCTCCAAATGATCTTCAACCACGAACGAGCTTCACCCAAGGTGACCGGCAAAGTGAACGAAAATACAGAGATTTGGGGGGAAGGAGATCGACAAAGTGAACACAAAGGGTGGAAGGAGTGAACTGTGGGGAAATGGGAAATTTGAGTATTTTCGTTCTTCACCCATGAACGATCAAGGAGACCGGCGAAATACATAAATTTGGGTGGAAATAGACTGGCGAAGTGAGCGGTGGGGGGAAGAGACCGGCGGGGTAATGAGAGCGGTGGATACCAGAATTTGAGTTAGGGGAAAGAAGTGAAATATGGGAGGAAAAGAGAGGACGCATAAATGAAATTGAGGGAGGGCAAAGTGGCTGCCAGCTCAGCCAAAAAAAATTAATAAAGAAAAAGGGTGTGGGAGGTGTTGATAGAATAGAGTGTGAAAATAAAATTACTCAAAAAAGAAAAATGGGAACTAGATAGGTTAAGGAAAATGTTACTTACACACTTCCGTACCTCAACATCATTCACACCTTCAGTGAAAAGTAAGGAGAGAAGAGAGGGAGAAGAGAGAGAGAAGAGATGGCAGGAAGAGAGAGACAGAGAGAAAAGAGGAAGGTGTGGATGAAATGTGGATAAATAGAATGTGGAAATAACAGAGTTGATAGGTTAAAGGAGAAAAATAAGAGAAAAAAAAATGTCAAAAGGGGTAGGTGGCGTGAGGAAAGAAAATGTGAGAGATGGAGGGGGACATATGGCGTAAGTGGAAAGGAAGGAAAATGAGAGAGATAGTGGTGGGCCCAAAAACTAATTTCTTTTATTATTTTGTTTTTTTTTTTTTGCATTTGATATTTGGTATTTCAGTTTTTATTTTTTTTGTAAACTTAAAATAAGAATAGAATTTTTTTTTTGAAATTGTTTTTGCATTATCTTTTTTATTTTGATTTTCTTCCTTATTATTTTGAAATTTATTATTTTATTATTTTATTATTTTCTTTATTTTCTTTATTTTTTGATTTTTTATTTATTTAAAAAAATGGTGGACAATGAACCATTGGTCCCACTTCCTACATATTACACATCGCTTCAATTCAACCAAAAAGGGATTCTTCCCTTCATGTGGCTCTCCCTGTTTTGACGATGGAGTTGAGACCCTTACAAAAACCTTATTTAATAGTTTTAGAAGTCGGGTATTCTTTTCAAAAGTTTTATAAATAACAAGTCTTATTTAATGATTTTCTAATTATTTAATTTTAAATTCATATTGCATAATAATTTATAAAAATGATTATCACATGTACAGTCTTTCCACATTCATAGAAAGTGACAATGTTCTTACTTTGCTTTTCGTTTGATCTTTTTTGGAAAGATCTTTTTGTTGTCGTCATTGCCACATATTTGCCTTTTTCTCTAGTGCATCTTCTTCTTTTTCTTCTTCTTTTTCATCAGCTTCTTTGGTTTGGAGTGCATCAATATTTAAGGCCACTGTTTGACTTTTGTCTCTTCTTTTTCATATCTTTACTGCTGAGTATTCTCATATGCTATGAGATTTCCTTTTAGTTCATCGTGGTTCATAGAGTTCAAATCTCCACTCTCAATTGTGTCAACCTTGGACTACCATATTTTTTATAAGCTCGTCAGGATTTTCCTCACTTGGTCACCATAAAAGTAGGGTTTTCCAAGTGTCTTTAAGTCGCCAACAATCTTGGAAAACCTATTGAACATGTCCTCAATGGTTTCATTCTCCTTCTCATAAATAGCTCATATTCGTGCATTGGTAAATTGATTTTGGTTTCCTTCACTTCTCTAGTTCCTTCATGAGTTACTTCCAACTTATCCCACATTTGCTTAGCTATATCATAGCCCGAGATTTTGTCATATTTTGCTTCACTGATAGCACATAATAGTAGATTGATAGCACGAGCATTTGTTTGAATTAATTTGACATCTTTTGCACTTCACTCTTCACTATTTTTCTACCTCATTGCCATTTTTTAGTTTTTTTAGGAAATTTGGGACCGTTTTCAATAACCTTCCAGACTGCAAAATCAATAGACTAAATAAAAATCTTCATTCTAGCTTTCTAATGGGTGTAATAATTCCCATTGAAATATGGTGGACGATTTGTTAAATGACCTTTTAAGAAGTATAACCCCTCTATATGAAATTGAAACATTGTCCTGTAATAGATCTTTGCTCAAATTGTTAAGCACTTTTGATGAGACCTACGCTAATACCAATTGAAATTCAAAAATACCAAGAGGTGGTGAATTGGTGTATCAAATTATAATCCTCAAATTAGAATTTTTCTTTTTCAATATATGTTCCATAAACAGTAATGATGGTAAGATAGAAAAATTTCAAGTAAATAGTTGGAACACTTAAAATTAGTCTCTAAAAGTTTTCAGTATCCTGAAAGATTTTAAGTGACCTTTTTAAAATTAGGCAAAGTTCAAATATCAGTTGTAATCCAACAAGAATAAAAGAGAAGGAGAAGAAACTCAATACACAGAGATTTCTACTAGTTTCGCCCTTAAGGAATAAGCTTACATCTAGTCCCCTTGACTCCCAAGGGATTTTTCACTATCAATCAACAAGATGCTCATCTAGTTTTTCTTACTCACTAGCAACAATTGGTTTCCCTTGCTCATCACAAATAAGGTGGTTTTGGTTACGCTCACCAATAATGTTTACAAGTGGTATCTCACCTTCACCACTCACAAAATCTCAGAATAAGTAGTAAATGAAGGATTTCTCCTCTCTTACAGAGTATATGCAAACAAGTAAGAGCACTCTGGTTTCTTTTTAGCAATAAGCTCTTAGACAACAAGAAACAAACTATATGAATAGGGAACAAGAGGAGTATAAGCTCACAAGATGATATTAGCCTCTTTGTTTTTCGATACTTGCAAAGTGCTTCTAGCTCATCTTTTAAATTTCTCTAGGAAACTAGCCATTGGAGATTCATTGATATTTTTAAATCTTCTAGCTTCTAGCTTTTCTCTTCATGCCTGAAATAGCTCTATCAGGCAAGCTTCATTTCTTTTTGTAGTGTAATTTAGCACCTTCTTTATTAGATCCATGCCTTTTAATAGATTAGGAAAGTAGCCTCATGATCTTCCCATTTTCTCGGCTATAAAGAGTTCTTTGTTCTTGTGCACAATAGATGGAAGAGGATTTTCTTTAATTACTAGAAAATATTTTCTTTCCTTTCACTA
Source organism: Ceratonia siliqua (assembly GCA_034509205.1). Taxonomy (NCBI): domain Eukaryota; kingdom Viridiplantae; phylum Streptophyta; class Magnoliopsida; order Fabales; family Fabaceae; genus Ceratonia; species Ceratonia siliqua. Next base: position 9,592 of record JASKGM010074668.1, read on the forward strand.
CAAGACATCATAGATTTTTTCACATAATTTTTCATTGAAAAAAATTCTATGAAAAATTCTCATGCCTTTCTCACGAATATTTTGGCCATACACCTCTCCATCACATGGGGAGAAGGTTGTTTCACAAGTTTGACCAATTCAAACTTTGCAATAACATTAGGATAAATAATTAAATTAATTTTATCCTAATAAAATGCTATAGCCAAAATTTCTAATTAAATATAGATTTAATTTAATTTAAATAAATTTCTTCAAATTAAATATTTGAACAATTCAAATATTAATTTAAAGTAGTTAAACTAAAAATAATTATTAAGATAAGGGTTGTTTAAATTGAGACAACACTTGTCTTAATTAAGACAAACATTTGTCTTAAAATTTTATTTTCTATTTAAAACAATACTTGTTTAATTTAGACAACTAATGTAAGAATTATTTTTATCTCTTTAGTGACAAAAATGTTTCTCACATTTTCAAGCACGTTTAGTATAATATTTGTGCTAAAATAATTTTTTATCTAAATTAAGACAACTTTTGTCTTAATAAAGACATTAGTTGAACTATTATCAATTAATTTCATCTTGAATTTACGCAAAATTAATGTGGATTGAATTATCTGAAGTTAGGTGGGAAATTCGTTTGGACATAAGAATTTCAAGCTCCAGTAAATTTGAGATTATTTTAATCTCATTAAGATAATCCAATTTTATTAATCATGAAGTCATTTCATCAAAGACTCATGATTGCACTCTTGATAATTCCTAAAATTAAGAAAAGCCAATGTTGAACATTGATTTGTCTAATTTGCAAACCTAGTGTTTGTGAACCTTCGTAGCCATCCATGGGCACAAGATAAAATTATTATTTTACCCCTTATGTCAATTTTGCCCTCTGGTATCAGATTCATCCGATAAGTGACCAGATAATTGTTTAAAACTTTTTTAAAATTATCTTGAAATGATGAGTAGCTAACTCATCATTTCACTGGGCCTATATATGTCACTTGTCTTCTTGAAATCACCAGAAGTGATGTAATGCTACAAACTCTATTTCTTGGATTTATGTTCTTAGATATTTACTCCCACTATAATCCCAACATACAGGGTTTTGACCATTGTCACACAATGGTTATACTTATAGTATATCAAAGATCACAATGGTCATGAATACGAGTCCATAATCTATAAGGATTTCGATTCTACTACTAGCATATGCAATGTGTGTGAGTTTAAGTTCAAAGTAACAGTATTGACTTAAACTTGATATCTCACTTGATTCCATTTCATTTAATAATGTCATTACCTGAAGTCTACTACTTTAATGATTTGAGATTTATGATTCCCTTATAAAAGAATCTCATTCTTTATATGGAGGTAATCTGAACACTACAGTCTTTATTGAATAGAGTGACAAACTCTACTAAGTAACTGTAAATAGTATTTAAGATTCATCCAAAGACACATATCTCCTTTTGCATAACCCTTATGCAAATGTGTCTTAGTTTATTAGAATCTAGGAACTTTAATAGCTAGAAACTAAGGCTTACATAAATGAACTATTTATTTATTAATATTAAAATGTATTTATATCAAATTGGGGAATACAACTTGCTTTCTAGGGTAACTTATTCCCAATATATTTGAAATGAAACGAACCATTTCTGGCGTGTTTCTCACATACAAAATTTGTGAGAAGAATTTCTCACAGATAAATTCGTTAGAAATCTACAAATATCAACATGCCACCATTGTCCTTCTTCCATTTTAGTTTTGACATTTTTCTTTCTCCCCAATCGCTTTTTCTCTCTAGTTTCATTCTCCAAATCGATTATTTGACCACTTTTGGGCATTTTCCAACGTGGGAAACTGGTGTTTAGTCCAGCTCATTCCTCCATTCGAAACTTTGGACTTGAGGTGGGATAAAATTTCTCCTTTTGCTGCCTCCAAATTTCTTTGTTGATGTGCGACTTTTAGGTTAATTTTTTGTTATATTTTAGTTTTGTTTAAGTATATGATGTTTGTGGATAGCTATTTAATAGTGTATGGAGTTGGATTATAGTTTATTTGATGAGATAATTATGTTGAAATCTTAATTGAAATGTTCAAATTAGAGTATATGTAAATTTTTGCTGTTGAAATTTCTTTAAGACTTTTTGTTGTATCATGGATGTAGAGCATTGTTGTGAAAACCAGACTGGCCCGGCCGGTCCGACCGGATTACCTAGGAACCGGACCCCTGGCCAGTCCGGAACACCCTAAAAACTCGGAGGCAGAAGAACCGAGGCAAGAACTGGTGACCCGAGGTTGAACCGAAAAAATCGACTGAGTCACCGGTTCTCCCGGTTAAGCAGAAGAAGAAGAAGGTACCAGATTTCCAGAAATTCCAATTGAAGCGGTTTCTAGAACCAAGGGGGAGGGAGGGGAAAACGAAGGGGGAGGAGGGGCAGGAGAAGACGGAGGGGAAGGGGGAGGATTCCACTTGGTACCAACAGTTTCCTGAAATAGAGTCTAGGTTCACCAAAGGAGCTTGCCTACTAGAAGATTCGATGATGGGAGAAGTGATTGAGAGCTTTTGTTGCATTTGGCTGGGAGAAGAGAATGAACCAAGAGGGATCCAGACGAGAGAGAGAGAGAGAGAGAGAGAGAAATTGGGGAGGAGGAGGAGGAGGAGGGGGAGGGGAAGACGAAGGGGAAGGGAAAGACGAGGAGACGCTACCTTGGGAAAGGGACGGGGAAGTGATGGGTGAGCGGGGGGAAGTGATGAGTGAGCGGGGGGAAGTAGCATTGGGAAGGGAAAGTAATTGAGTGTGAAGAAGTGGCATTGAGAAGCGTATAAAGTGTATTTATTATATTTTTTTATTTTTATTATATTTTGTAATTAAAATTTAAAAATATTATAATAAGTCAATTAAATATTAATTATTAATTAATAATTTATTGTGTAATAAAAATTGTAGACTTATTTAATTATTTTAGTTGTAAATTTGTAATAAAATTATTTAATGATGTTTTATTTTAATTAATTAATAATTATTATATATATAATTTATATATTAAAAAATTAAAAATATATTATTTAATTAAAATCCTGTTCAACCACGGTTCGACCCGGTTGAACCATTGACCTGTAACCCTCAGTCTTTACTGGTTCAATGACCGGTTCGGTTTTTAAAACACTGATGTAGAGTGTTCGGATATTTTTCCTAAATATTTTGAATTATTTTGGATGAATTTCAATTTTATGTTGTTTAGGGCTGAATTTAATAAATTACAATATGACTGATATTGTTTACATTTTGGTAAATTTCTTTGGGGTTTTTTGTTTTATGATAAATGTATAGTGTTTGGATATTTTTCCTAATTTGTTTGAATTATTTTGGATGAATTTTAATTTTATGGTGTTTATGGCTGAATTTAATAAATTAAATTATGTATGATATTATTTACATTTTGAAAATTTTATTTTGTTGTATGATGGATGTAACTAATTTGTATAATTTTTTTAAGATTTGTTTGAGTCACTATGATTTGATGTATTTTAATGAATGTATATTATGTAATGAATATATAATTATTGTTGAATTTTGAAAGAATATGGATATCCCTGAACATCATCATTGGATGAATAATAGACTCTATCCCAATACAAAGACTGTTAGAGATGAGTTTTATGCGAGTGTTGAGGAATTTGTTGAATTTGCTTTTGCACTTAATTTTTGTGTTCAAGACAGGATGTTTAGATACCCACGTGTTAAATGTAAATGCCCAAGGTATCAAGTATCGTATGATGTAAGGATGCATCTATCTATGAAAGATTTTATGGAGGATTACTATTATTAGGTGTATCATGGAGAGGTCCACCCATTGTTTCCCCTGACTGATGTTGAGACCTCGAATTTTGAGTATATGGTTATGAATGCTGTTGGGCCATCTTTTGAAAATGAGTATTATAGAGCGGAGGATGATCCTAATCGAGAATAAAAATTTTTATGAAATGTTGAGTGCTGCATAATTCTCATTATGGGATAGATGTGAAACACGATGTGAAACACACTTTGTGCTTTCAACAACTGTTAGATTGTTGAGCATTAAGTCATACTATAACGTTGTGGAGGCATGTGTGGATGATCTTATCACATTGATAAGTGAAACATTACCTAGCGGTCATTTGATGCCAACAAATTTGTTCCAAACCAAGAGATTGGTTTCTAAACTTGGTTGCGGGTATAAGGAAATTGGTAGTTGTTCGCAAGGGTGTATATTATATTATGATGTAGATGAAAATGCTAGACAATGTTGATTTTGTGGTGAAGAATGATTCAAAATGTCAAAAGTTGGCAACAGGAATATTAAGGATGCTCTAAACAAACATATGTGGTATTTGTTCATCATTCCTAGATAGCAAAGACTTTTTGCATCTAATGCATCTATGAAAGAAATAAGATGGAATCACGAACACTTATGTGATTCAAGGGTGTTGTTGCATCCATCATATGGAGACACATGGAAGCATTTTGACCAAATTTACCCAGATTTTGCTTCAAAAGCAGTGAATGTTAGGTTGAGTATGTATGCGAATGGTTTCAATCCATTCGGAACAAACGTGAAAACATATTCTTGTTGGCCTATTATCATTACTCTTTACAATCTTCCACTTGACATGTGTATGTGAAGGGAATATATGTTCTTAATAGTGATTATTCTTGGTACAAATAATCCAAAAAAGAAAATTGATGTTTCTTGCAGCCTCTAATTGATAATATGAAACTGCTTTAGTATTAGGGAGTGCTTATGTATAACATTTCATTGAAACATAACTTTGTTATGAGATTGCTTTTTTGTGGACCATCAATGACTTTCGTGTATATGGAATGCTATAGAGTTGGAAAACATCTGGTAGGATAGGATGCCATTATCTTCATAAAATATTATCATATGATTTGATCGAAATTATGTACCATGTCAGTCCTTATTCTTTTCACCCTTTTACCAAATTGTGTCCCAATCATGTTACAGAAAGCAGCAGATAATGACTCACATCATATTTATGTTTCATCAAATAAACCTAGATAGCCTTGCTATACTCATCAACAATTGAGAGAAAAAAATGTGTACCAGATAAAGGAGTTTTGTAAGGGCTCCATATATCACAATGAATCATATGATACATATTTTATAGAGTTAACAGAGAAGGTCAATTTAGTCTACTTAGCTATCATACATGAGTCACAGTGTGAAATGTTTTCAAAACTAACATTAGTACCAAAGGTTTTAATTTGCCGCATCTTCTGGTTAGAAACGTGTCCAAGCCGCCTTTGCCAATTCTCAAAAACACTACTTTTACTTATTGCCATTGCCTTCCTCTCCATCTGAACTGATTCAAGGTAATAGAGGCCATTACTTTGCTTACCCAGTCCAATCAGGTTCTTGGAATGTAAGTCCTACATGACAGAAAAATTTAGAAGGAAGATCAATGCAAAATTATATTGTTTAGTCAATTTACTAGTTGAGATCAAGTTGCATTAAAAATCTGGCACATTCAACACATGATCTGTAAACACTGAATTTTGTCCAGGCTCAGTAATAAAAAAAAAAATAATTACAAAAATAAAAAATGATATTAATAATAAAAATTAGGAAAATAAAAAATTAATTAATTTTTATTAATAAAAACAAAAGGGAAAATTTAACTAGAAAACAACCAAAAAAAAAAAGAAAGAAAGAAAAAGGAAAGAAAAAAGCCCAAAGGCTATTTTTGTGAAAACCCTTTATACCAAAAAACATCCTTGGCTCAACAGGAGCCCAAAAACCCCTCAGCCCAAAACTCACTTACCCTGACCCTGAAACGCGGTCCAACCCGGATCTGAACCCATTACCCGGTTCCCTGCAAAAATCCCCAAACCCCCCGTCCCTTTCACCCTTCTCTC
>JASKGM010074689.1:0-15513 GCA_034509205.1 Ceratonia siliqua
ATACCTTATTTTTTCAGAATCACCTTCTCCTTCTCTAAAAGTCATTATTTTTAAAGAAGATCCGAACAGGCCCTAAATGTCAATTCATGGACTTCATTTTTGCTAAGTGGTTTTTATGTATCTGTTGGTTGGCAACTAAGTTTAAAGGCTGAACCCATGCAACAACTGAGAACAAGTTGGTATTCGATTTCACCACCAACAGTAGCTCATTCAATTTTTTTTTGGTTGGAAAATTAATTTTATAATGGTCATATAAGACTTTGGGTTCATTGTGTTGTCTCTTAAGAATTTATCTTTCACATATATGATAAATCTGTTTGATAGATAGGTACAAACGCATGGATTTTACTGGCGATCAGTTTTTTATAATAAATTTTTACAGGTGAACAGTGTCATGTAACCAATATTTCAGATCCAACAGAGCCATACCCACATTTAGGGAAGTCAGATGCGCAACTTGGGAGTCAGATCTTTAGTGATAATCAAGTTAAAAGTGTAAATAAATCTGCTGCTCCTGACATGCCAGCACCTGAAAAAATGCTCTCTTTAAAATATCAACCTAGCATTGAACCAAATGATCTGCTGATGGATTCTACACCTGACAATCAAGATATGACTGGAGGCAATACAAGTGCTGCAGTGGTAAAATACATCTCAGGTAAAAAACGAAGTTTCACAGAAAGTACTCTGACATTGCAGAGCATGGATTTGGTTGGATCATATGGGGGGACTCAATCCAAGAGAACTGCTGAGTCCGTTCCTGATGATGATGATCTTTTGTCTTCTATATTAGGTATCAAACTGGTTCCTAGTGCTTTAAGAAATATATTTTTGGTTATAATGTTTCTTTCTTTGAGAATAAGAGTTGGCTGATTTTTTTTTTTTTGGTTGCTCCAGTTGGAAGAAGATCTTCATTTTTGAAAATCAAACCAACTCCAGCAACCTCTGAAGTGGCATCAATAAAACGTCCCCGTTCTGCATCGCGGACTAGTGCATTAAAGAGGAAGGTGCTCATGGATGATACGATGGTCTTGCATGGCGAGTATGTTTTTATAATGTCCACTGGTTTAATTACACTTACACATACTCTTCCATGTTATTTTATGTTGATTAAAAATGAAGAAAAGAATAGAGAGGAAACCATAATATTGTTTCCCCAATGATTTCGAGCCTTGCAAGGTTTTATCTGTCTCAACTTTTTTCTTTGTCTGGCTGACACTTATGCGATCAATATATCTGGAAAGATTGTTCCTATGGCTGTAAGAGTTGGGTAACCTATATAAGGTTCTGTATAGTATTAGTGTCCGTCTTATCTGATATTTTCCATTCCTTTTTTTTATTTTGTTATGCCTTATATATTTAATTGCCAACGAGGATCTGGCTGGGTGATTAGTATGTTGTACCTGAGGTAACAAAATAGCTAAAACTGCCCTGCACTGTCCCTAGGAAGAAGAGGAAAATCTTCAGATGTGCTGAAGTTTTTACACATTAAGCTTCGTTTTTTTTTTAATTAAAGATTATTTTTTTAGAAGGAAAGAAGGATTACATAGGAGGATGATAAAATATCCTTGAGTACTCCAAAACAACAATAACATCATTAACTATACAAGAGGCTCTCCAATCCCTCTAAATGTCTACCAAGGAAACTCAGTGAAAGTAACCATGTCTGAAAAAACAGATAAAGTTATGCCCTGTCAAAGCCATGCCACTGCCATGTCTGAACCGAAAAAAGTTAATATCTATTATTCTGACATGGGTTGTGGTAGAGTAAGTGTCCAATACATGTCAGACACTGACATGCCTACAAATATGTGTCTGGGTTTCAAAGCTGTTGAATTTTTTATTTAGTAGACTATCTTTAGACTGTTGTAGATATACTAAAGAATACTTGAGAACTGATATCCTGCATTAATTGACTGGTGATGGCTTTAATATGCCAAAAAATTTGTCTATTTTCTTCAGTAGTTCGCGTTTGAATTCATTTTAGAATTTATGATGCCACATTTGGGTTTCTTGCTTTTTGGAAGTACACCATGTTTTTCTCTCGTAGTAGAATACTAATAAATTTTCCTTCTATCCTCTTTAGTACCATACGCCAACAGTTGACAAATACTGAAGACATACGTCGCATACGTAAGAAAGCTCCTTGCACTCACCATGAAATTTTAACGATTCAAAGACAATTTCTGGAGGATGAAATTTTTCATGAACCCATTTTTACAGGTAAGTAATGTCTGTGTGTTATGTTATGTTGTTTGGGCATATCCTCAAATTTCCCTGCTTCCCCTAAAAATTAATTAAAAGCCTACAAAAATTCCTTATAATTAGATCAAACTTTGGATCCAGTCAACTGATAACCTTTTCTTCCAATTCCAAGTGACTCGTGAATTTTGGGATCATGCTTTTTGTTTTCAGAGATTTGTATGTTATTCCTGAAATTATGCTTTTTATATATTTGGGTTTGACCCCATGATGCTTTCTCTAGAGTTGTTTTTTCTTTAAAACCTTAATGATGACATTTCTCATGTCCGCCTTGGAAGTCTTGGGTGAAAATAAAAGTCTTTCTTTTAAACATTGTCTCTTAATCTTTGCGGATGGCCACTGCAATTCTTTTTGAATTGATGCCAGTTGGTTTTCTGAATTTTGTTTACATGAGTGCATGTGACCAGAATTATTCTGACAACATGATTTCCATTTCTTTAATTTAGAGTGAGCAACAATGCATCTATACATGGGAGATCCTTTAAAGCTGAGTCATTTCTTGTTTATCTTTCAGGTGTGTCAGCTGATTTGATACTTCTGCGAAATGAGACATTTGATCTTACTGGAATCAAGGTTTGTGATTATGTTTTAGATAGTCCTTTCACAGAAGAAACAAATGATAAAGAGTCCTATTCTAGAAACAATGTTACTGAAATTCCCGGAGTGGAAAGAAACATTGAACCTGTGGCAGTCCAAGATGTCGAAGCACAACCTGCTGAGACACCCATTTTGTCAGAGAGCCATCATTCTGAAATTAACGTAGGATCTCATTATATTAATTCTCACAAGCACACAGATGTTATTTCTCATGTGAAGGAGCTCAACAATTCTCAAACTGCCGAAATGAACAGTGGTGGAGGAAATATTGAGGTTTCTGATGCAGAAAATTGCTCTGTTGTCCCTGGGCTTGAATCATCAGTCCTTTCTGGTTCTGTCTTTGAAAATAACCACAGTATGGCAGATCACTTTGGTGCGCCGCTGGCTGTTATGGATAAAACCAATGATGTTGATGGTTCTATGCATACAGATATATTGGGCATGTCAACTGATCAAAGTTTGCATGTACTCCCTATTCTAGAGGATGAATTTATAGAGAATAAAAGCAACATAAGTGGAGTAGGCACCACTGAAATTTCAGAACATAGTGTTGAAATTGCAGCACAAGTTCAAACAGATGCTTCAGAAGCTACTAACGGTTTATATGCATCCTTTGCTACTGACTCCAAGGGAACTGATGAATATACTAATAACAAGGCTTCACCCATGGAGGAAAATGAAAACAGCGTGCTAGGGGGCTTAAATGAGGATCAAATCGTTGCTTCTGGCTCAGGGTATGATGACAAGGACTCAATTTCTGGATGCAGTTATAAAGAAAACACTAGAGTAGATTGTTTACTTTCTGGAACAGTTGTTTTGGATGCAAAAGAAACTTCTCTAAACGATGAAGAAAATTTAGTCCGTCAGGAAGCTGATCTACACAGTACAATGCACCCTGATATTTCAGCTATTGAGAGTTCTTTGGTAGATCAAAATGATGTAAGTTCTACAATTTGCCTTAAAAAATCTGATGTCCATTGTGACATCTTTATTACCTGAAAAAAAAAGTAAGACTTCTATTTGAATATCATCTTACAAACTGTTCTGAAATCTATTAGCAGAAAGTTCTTTTTGTTTAATGAATTAAGTTTTTTCTCAATGAAACAAAATTTGTGTATAGCTGAACTGAGGCTAATTGGAACTTCGGTAATAAAACTACTGAAACTGTATTTAAATGCGATCTGAAGTTTACATGTGGTCTCCTATTCACCTCTTGAGGTGACAGAATTTTGAACTGTTTCTCTTTCGACCATAACTTATATGTGCAGAGAGAAGTTTGAATTTGTAACTTTGTTATGAGATGTCCTCTAATTTTGTTAACTATATTATAATTGATCTGAACATAGGTTCCATTGTTAAATTTGAAAGAACTTTGGGTATCTTTTCCTTCCAAGTTGTATGTGAAGTTCTTGTTATGTTTGATGCATACCTAATTAAGCCTTTTGGCTACATGGTGCAGGGAAATGTCATACTTGCTGATGATACAGGTTTGCTTCTAAATCTTTTGTAATGTTGCTTCTTCTACTAATGTTTAATGTGTCAACATATGTATAACCTTTTGAAATAGAAATCTATTAAGTGTTTTGCCAGTCCAATAAATAGTGTATACGTAGGCTCATTTTTTTTTTTGACATGAATTTATTGGTAAATAATTTATCTTATGATGAATGACAAGGGCCACAGAAAGAATTTCAAAGGGGTGAATCATAGCAAATAGGAAGTATGCAAAACTTTTAATAATGGAAATGAATAGAAGTGAAGAGAAGTACATAAAAACCAAGAAGCAAACCCTAAAAACTAGGGCTCGAAAAACAAATCCAATAAAATCTACATGACATATTTGCCTCTCTCTTGAAACTTCTTCCATGTATTTCAAACCATAGAGGCCACAAGGGACATCTCAGGTGATGCAGGACCAGGGAGGGGGTAGCAATGTTCCAAAGTAAAGCTTGAATATGAAAGTGAGCGGTAGAGACGAAACAGAACACTAGGGTTCTTCACACAGAACACTCTGATAGTCGATTAACATATGTCAAAAACTAACTATTACAGAGGGGAGAACAAACCTGTATATCGGGGCTTGGAACTAAAGACGAAGAAAAGGGGTCATGTGCTAGATACATGACTCTTAAAGGCAAATAAAACACACTCAGAGAAATATAATAGACAAAGCATTAATAAAAGGGAGTACATTCTGGTCACGGGACCCATTAAAACAGAAATTAAACACTACAGATAGGACCAGAATGTTAACAGAGCATAAGTGGGATGCTCCTGCATCATGCTCCCCCTCTAGAAAGTGAGCTGGTGACTGGAGAAACAACACTGCGTATATTCCAAAACAGCACCTAGCCTCATTTCCTTGACAATGCAACAAACACATGTTTGATAAGGTTAAGACTAAGTGAACCAGAACTTCTGCATGGTAAGATGACTTCTGAATACATAAGCTATACTCTTTGAAAACTGCAGCTACCAATCCATCTCCTTGTCATAGAACGTAATTGAAGATTCTAAATCCCCATCACCATTATTGGTAGCTCCAGAATCCACTAAAGGGACCCCATTTATTGTAGAGTTAGGGTGGTTAAAATTATCCATGGTTGGTACTACATATCTGTAGTAATTCTTCAGGTAAAAACCAGCAAAGGAACTCAGAGGCTTTAGTATAATTCTCATACTAGGTTGTAAGTAACTCCACATAACTAAAGAATTTCAGGCAACTTCTGGCAGGTTGAACTTTAAAGGATCAAAGACTGCATCGAGATGAATACTAGCATGTGTACTAGTTAGACTAATAGTACCATCCTTGTAACACCATACAGCAACCATGTCAACCTGAATGCTACCAATCCGAAAGCCTCCAACCATTCCAAGAACTACGAAGAACTCTTTGGGAGAAAATAGTTGACCACGCACCTGAGTTGGAGCTGTCTCAGCAATATACATTGGAGCAGCATGCATGGCTAGTCCAATCCCAAACCATACACCAAGTGCCCAATCACAGTAACAGATAAACCCACAGTTAGTGCGGTTATAAGAGCTCTAGTGCTACTATCAATAATGACCTTCTCACAGAAATCATATACTCTGGCATCTATCACAGCCAAAGCTGGAAATGCCCCTGATTCATAAATACTCTGCAACCTTTGTCCTTCAATTTTTCTCATGACTGAAATCGTAGGACTAACAGAGAATACAACACCAATCATAATCACAACACTGTTGCTTCCAATACTTTCATTACTAATGGGACGAAATGTAAGCAATGTAAACAGATGTTTTGGAATTGAACTGTCATCATTAAGACATGGCTTATCAGTTTCAATTTGATGATAAAACTGACCAGCCATTGCATGAAAGCAAGTTGCATGAAATCTTTTGACATCAAACTCGATAAGATCAAAAGGAGATACTTGAGTTCCATGTTCATCTTTAGGATCAAATGACAAAGTAAGTACATCTATTTCAACGTAAGGTGTAGACCCTTGTATGTAGTCAGTGTTATGAGGCGCCTCAACAATGTAAACGGGCGCATAGCATGGTCCAGGACTAAATCTCAGCAACTCATCAATAATTTTTAAATGAATCTTCGCTCCACCAGCGTTGTGGGCTTTTCCCCAATCAAAGACATCCATTAAGTGGTTTAGAAACTCAGACACATTAGAAGAAAGAAATTTACTCGGTGCTAATAGATAACGTAGTTGTCGGGATTCTACACCATTCAAAGTGATACCAAGCGGAACATATGTTTCTTCCATTAGTTCACAACTACACCATTCAAAATCATTTGTAAGCCTGTAAATTCGTGCCACATCAATGAGGTTAAATACTAGTTCTGGTAGAGAAGGTTGAGGATGATCCACTGCCAGAGAAGAATATGATTCATGGACAACTTAAACAAAAGATGACATTACCTGCATAGCTGCAACAACTATTGCTTGGGCTTTTCTTCTAGAACTTTCAACAATTTCAGCTATATGAGATTTAAAATCTTGGTTACAATAAACTGAACAATTTGAAGGGCTAGCTTGAACACCAGGACCTTCGGAATTAGCCATGGGCTTTAGTGTTAAAAGTGAAGAAGCTTCCTTGATATGTGTCTGATGGGAACCCAGTATAGTAAACACAAAAACACAATTAGAGTCTGATATATTGATGCATAAACAGCCACACTTACAAGTAAACAGCACTAAAAAACATAGACGAAATGCAAGATTACAGTGGCAATGTAATGCCTCTTGCCCAAAACTCAAACAAACCTCACAAAACGAAAGAACCAAGCAGAAATGATAAACCTAGCAATTGGAGAAGCTAGGTCTCCCAATCCCAACACTAAGCAGCTAGGCATTCCCAATATTCCCTTCACTCAACTCTTGCCAGCCCTAACTCCTTCCCCCACTCACTTTTTATAACAACTTACCCTGCCACCAGGAAAGGGAATCGTCTTCGTATCTGTCAAAGCAGATGTAATGATGTATTCCTGCTCATACAATGAGCACCTTTCATCCAAGAAGCCTAATACGTTCTCTTTATGGCTATATAAGGATGCAATAATTTCAAAAGCCTTCACAAAAGGAAGCTGGATGAATAAGCATTCTGATTGGCACTAAGCAGAATACCTTCAGAAAGACGAAATAGGCAGGTAGAAGGTTCTCCATTTAAGGGCTTCAAATTATCCTTTGCTTCCCGAAAGTCTAATATCCAGCTGTTAGATTCCAGGTAATGACACATTGGGGAACCAGGTGTTATAGGTCCCATTTGTTCAGAAAGAACCCCGAGTCCACAAGCCCAATCACTTCGAACTGATTCACATGGAACAGAAATAATGAAGCTAGTGTTCTGACCCAAAGGCGCATATGATGCAGTAGTCGCTCCACTCCCTTGGTTTCACTTTGTGCACTGTTTGAACTGGTCTTAAACTAGCGGCAAACGGAATCTCCCTCTTCACTTCTCCAATTATTCTTTTCAACATTCAGGGTTGTTTTTGAAAGCAATTCAGAGTTTACAAAGTGGGTACGCTCCATATGACTTGCTGTAATGTCTCGAAAGTTGCCCACTTTTGAGCAATCAATCCCGATTCCACTTAGATAGGGATTAGGCACTACACATTTCGACTCTGCTACTCGAGTCGACCAATACCCAGCTTGAGTGGAAGTCTCGCTCACCATATTGCCATTCTTTCTTTATCTTCTTCCAACTCTGGGTAAATATCATAAATAGGTTCAAGTTCTTCACCTTCCCAACCTGAACAATCGTCGGTGGTAAATCCAGAGTCATGGAACAGCTTCTCAACGCTTTGGGTCTAATCTTCGCCGTTGTTACTGTTCTCCAGCACACCCAAGTTTTCTGGACCCACCATGGAATGGGTCTTTGCCAGGAACCCCATAGGCACTTCTGCAAGCCATTGCTGTTGCTGCAGAGCTTGTATGGCTCGCGATAAGTCTTCTATCAACATCTTCATCTCAGCCAACTTGGCTTGCTTCTCCTTTTTTCCTCTATCGCTGCAACGATCAGTCATTTGCTCTGATACCAACTGATACAGGACTAGGGAGGGGGTAGCAATGTTCCAAAGTAAAGCTTGAATATGAGAGTGAGCGATAGAGACGAAACAGAATTCTAAAAATTAACTATTATAGAGGGGGAACAAACCTATATGTCGGGGCTCTGAACTAAGGACAAAGGAAAGGGGTCACGTGCTAGATACATGAATCTTAAAGGCAAATAAAACACACTCACAGAAATATAATAGACAAAGCATTAATAAAGGGGAGCACATGCTGGTCATGGGACCCATTAAAACAGAAATTAAACACTACAGATAGGACCAGAATGTTAACAGAGCATAAGTGGGATGCTCCTGCATCATCAGGGCTGCCTTCCAAACACTAAACCAGCTGACCATGAGGCTCCCCTTACCTCAAGTTGTGAGCTGTTAAAATAGTATCGTCTTACTACAATCGTTCCAAGAAAGCAATTTTGAGTCAAACTTCATTGGGCCAAACAGATTTCTATGGGAAGTTTTTGTTGCTTCACGTAATTTGAGTTCCATCTGTTTTGTCTGCTGAAGCACATCAATAAGGCTACCACATCTTCAACACATTAAGGACAAGGAACCACCTTTGAAAATACGAGCATTCTCTCCAACCAAATATTCCAAATCACTGCAAAAACCGCACATTGCCTCAAAGTTCTTCCCTCTGTATAAGGAGATACTCCTCTAAATCCCATGGACATATCTAATTCTCATCAAAGACCCCAAACAACTTATTCCACAAGAAAGTGGCCACTCAACAATTTAGAAATAAATGAACTCCAAATTCTGCACTATTAATGCACATAATACAAATGTTAGGAGAGAATGTTGTGTTAGGTCTCTGAATCTGCAACATGTCATATGTGTTAAGTGTATTGAGTATCGTTTTCCAAATAAAAGGATTGACTTTTGAAGGAGCTTTAGATTTCCAAATTAATTTTTCCAGGAGGAAAACTTCCCTAGTAAGAGAGGAAATTAGGAAATGACACACCAGAAGCGTCTAGATCCCAAACTCCCCTGTAAGGTGTTGAAGAAAGTCTCAGTGTCAAGAAGAGGCAAGAGCTTCTAATTCATTTGCATTTCTACCAGTATGATCCCTTGAAAAGTGAAAATTCTAAGAATGCATATTCCCCTGAAGTGGGGCATTATGCAAAGAGGAAAGATGTAAAGGCATGGGTAAGCATGAGTGGAAGGAATATTTCCTACTCACATATCCTCCTAATAGATTAACACCAACCCCTGACAGATAGGGCCACTTCTGTTATTATGTGGAGATATATTGTAGTCATTATGTGGAGATATATTGTCACCACCATCCTTATTCCTCGAAGTTGCGAAATGCAAAGGAATTGTTAATATGTCATGACTATTGATGATGGTTGGTGGAACTGGAGATTGCTGTTTGTTGCTGCTATTTTTCATGTTTCTTTGATGTATGTATCCATTCTCTCTCTTTCTCTCTGTTCCCAGGGTTTTTGAATGTTGATGATGATGAGATAGTTCAAGATGATGACAATTTTATACCATGTGATGAAGGGGCTCACCTTGAAAATAGCGGATGGTCTTCTCGGACCAGGTTTGTATATGTGAATCATTAGTAACAAGCTTAATAACTGCACTTATATTTTGCGTTTTATTCTAGGGCTGCTCTTCATAAAACCTGACCTCAAATTAAATTATGTTGGTCTTAGTAAGGCCACTAGTTATATATAATATATATGCTATAATCGTGAATTCTCTCTTGCACTGCAATTTCAAGTAGTGTCTTATAAACTTGCCCCCAGTTGTCTTGGATGGTACTGATGCCCTGGAAGAAAGGGAGAGGGTTTATTCTGAGTGTTGCTCTAATTATTTCATTTGGAATTGAATGGAGTCTTTCACTAGTCCAGCGATTGTGGTTATGTTCAGATGTTTTGGTTTGGGTTATGTTGTCAAAACGGTCTACAAATCTCATGGCTTATTGAATTGTTTTGGATCTTGTAACTACCTTTTTTTTTTTGTTGTGAACTCATTTGAATTCTAACATTCTTGTATAACCTGATTCCATGTGTGTTTTACCGTGATAGTTAACTAATGCTTTTATCCACAGGGCTGTTGCCAAGTATTTGCAGGCTGTGTTTGATAAGGAAGATCTACATGGAACGAAGAACCTTCCTCTTGACAGTATCTTAGCTGGTAAAACTCGTAAGGAAGCCTCGAGGATGTTTTTTGAAACACTGGTATGTTCTTGAAAATTGCTTCAGGTGACATGTACTGGCTGTATATATAATAATAAACTCAAGGCACTATCTGCAAACTGCAATTGAAATTTGTTTTATTTTTTTGAATGTATTAAGGGTATAATTTTGCAGAAACTATATACCTGCCCACTAACTCTGGAAACCAAAGTCTCCAATGTTTACTTGCAGATAGTAGTAGTATAGGTAGAAGTAGAAGCATGTTTAGTTACAAACTTTACTTGCAGATTATGCAATATTGTTGTTGGAGGTTTGAGAGAACTCCTTGCATATACTTTACCTTGTTTGAAGTTGTTAGTGTTCTTTAATTTGGTTTTAAGTGGATTGGATTAGATTGACTGGTATTAATGTGGATAGTCTCACTCCTGTCTACCTTGGCTACTCTAGCTGCTTGTCAGATCCTGTTCTAGCCTCTAGTTATGGGATGCCTTTGGGAGGTAATCAGCACTCAATTTCCTTTTGGTATCTCTGATTTCGGAGTACATCAAAAGGTAGGGTGGGTGGGAGGTTTCTGTCTTTAGGTGGTCACATTCATCTTCTCTTGTTTGGACTGTTATTGTAGTTGTCTTGGATTAAATATTTGTTGGAGGGTCGCAGCTTACCGTTTTGTAGATAATATAATTTCTGCTGTTCTCTCATAAGTATGATGTGCTAGTCACCTAATATGCTTAAATTCTGTTGAAGCGTTCAGTCTATTTCTGTTGTCCCTACTAGGAAACTTTTATGGTTTAGTTTTAATTTCGACCATGTTGGCAGGTTCTCAAGACGAGGGATTATGTTCATGTAGAACAGATGAAACCTTTTGCGAAAATTAACATAAAACCTCGACTGAAGCTGATGAAAACAGATTTTTAAATCTCGTATAGGAATGGCAGATGTAGTTTTGGAAGTCCAGATGGTACTAGCTTGGCTGATGTCTTCCGGTTGGGATACTCTTCATCACCCCCCTGCTGTTGCGTTTTAGTGGCTTTTCATTTATGAATTTTTGGGATAGGAGTTAGCTGTCTAATTCATTGAAGGGTTGGTTTATGGTGGGGGTGAAGTGGCACGTGTATCATTCTTCTGTTTGTAGTAACAATGTAGTAATCTGGATCATATTTATGTATATAATTATGTAAAATATCACCATTTGTAACTTAAGGTGCTAATTTGTATGTTTGCTGTTTAAACGGATCCGTCCAAGCGAGATTGGTATTCTCAAATGTCAAGGTTCTGTAACTGTGAAGTGACCATGTCATCAACAATTATCAAATCATGTACTTATTTTGTTTGTATAGCATCATCAGTATTAATCCTGAGGGCTGCCAACAATTATTAAGGATTGTGTTTCGAGCATAGTGATTATGTTAATGATTTATGCCTCCGCAAATAGTTTGCGTCCAAAGCGCTTACTCTCTTAACTTTATTCTCCCTTATTTTTGGGTTGTGCTGTCCTGTTGGCTTGACACCAAGAGTCGATTACATTTCTTTTGGGAAAGCAAAAATGAGAAGATCCTTTATAAATTTAGTCCATCACTAAAGTGTCAACGTTGCATTCACATGCCAATTTCAGCAGACCTCTTCACCAGTAAGTGAGATGGGAATAAGAGGGAAACTTGGCTGTAACTATGCCTAATCCTATATATATTAAATTTATTAACATAGTAATTTCATTCCTTCTCTATTCCTCTTTTCAGTAATATTATTGTACAACTAACATTTTATTGTAAAATCAACAAAACGAGACCATAATCTAATCCCAAAGTTACAGTCATCTTTAAGATCCCCAGGTCTTGACTCAGATTTGGAACTTTCAATAGAAGTATAAATCCAAAGCAAAGATACTCATGTGAACCTCATTCGGCTTCAAGTTCTGCGCCAAACTGCTCCAGTCGCAGGGCATCTTCATCCAGATCCCGGATTGAGGTATGGTCAACTAAACCATCATCTTCACTGGCATGTATCTGTCTACCCCCAAACCTGATAAAATAGATTAGGAAAAGTATGACCAGAATTAGTAACCAAGAAAAGAGGTAAAAGAGAAGAAAATGAGGGGGAAAAAAGACAAGGATAGCAATTTAACAATGAAGCTATTCCAAAATAACAAAGTAGCCAAATTTTAAATCTCAATATTCATGACATTGCACGAACCGCAGTAAGGGAGTTCAGGCAGCTCTATTCCCATGCTTTACCCACACAAAAAATACATCACAACTCTGACCCCACCATCGGTGATCAATGGTTGACTCTAGATTATATTTCATAGGGGCAAAAGGTACGATAATTGGCATATATTTAAACTTTAAGTGACTGAACTTCATTTTTGAAAATTCACTAACCATAAATTAGGAGTAAAATACTTCGATTTCTCCTTGATTAAGTGATAAATAAAGTGTGTTTTAGGCATTTTACCACTAAATCTGGCCTTTGGTTAAAACATCTCATTTTATGTTAAGCAATATAATAATGTTATTCATACACTAAAAGACTTACACATTCCTTACACCTTTAATATTAGCCATTGATTTAATGTAAAATAATGATGATAGATGATAGATAATAATAAAATAATATGTGAGATGAGGTGTAAAGATGATGTAAGAAAAGTGGTATACAAATAACATTACTCTAAGCAATAAG
Source organism: Ceratonia siliqua (assembly GCA_034509205.1). Taxonomy (NCBI): domain Eukaryota; kingdom Viridiplantae; phylum Streptophyta; class Magnoliopsida; order Fabales; family Fabaceae; genus Ceratonia; species Ceratonia siliqua. The sequence continues at coordinate 13,252 of JASKGM010074689.1, forward strand.
CATCACTTTAAAGATGACTAAATGATAGTGTATTATTAAAATATAAGTTAGGTTCATGTAAATTTTCATAATCGAGGGGAGATTAACACATTTAATGTTAAATCCAAGGGAGGTCAAAATATTTTACTCAAATTAATTACCAAAGAAGTCAGGTCTTGCATATTTTTATGTAAAAAGTTTCAAGCAAAGGTCTAGAAGGTTGGTAGGTTTGACTTGGTTGTTCAGCACAAGCAAGCACATACTAAACAATAAATCATAATCATTTTTTTAATGTATAAGTGATTTGTAGAGTGGAGTTACCAGAAGAGAAAAAAACCAGACAAAATGCAACAGCATTGTCACCATTTCCATTTTCTTTTCTTGACAAGTTACGTAGATGTTTTAACTATTTCTATGTTACCTTCCCAAGTAGATGATCATCTAATAACAGATCCGTGGATGATCAACCACACGGAGCTGTCTTGTCCAGGTAGACTATGCTACTTATGTGACAAGGTAAGTTTTTAACAACATAAAGATAATGCAAAAGTTTCTCTTAAAAACAATAAAAAGATAAAAATGTGAACAATCAAATTACCATCTTCCATTCATTAATTCTATGCACTTTTGAGCATCCTTCCTATCCTTGAATTTTACCAAAACAACACCCTGAGGATGATTCTCACAAACCTGCAGGCAAAATCAGTGGGGAACATGAAATACAGAAAGGAAAACAAATGAAAAATGGAAGAGAATTCATTAAAGAGAAAACAGTGTGTAGAAGAAGAATGAGTAAATTACAAAGACCTCTCCTGAGGTTTGACGAAATTGCATGGATTTCCCATCATCTTGTTCCCCTAGGGGGTTTAGAGACTCCTTTACGTTACGTCAAAAGTTAAAATAAGGCAAGTCTTTATAATTTTAGGAACAAGAATATGGGTTTATGTGATTAAAATATGGAAGGTCTGCGCAATTTCAACAAGAATAGAGGTCTATGTGATTCACTAAGGAAGAAACTGTGGTAAGCTAATGCATGCAAAACCATCAAAATAAATGACAGTTGACATACAAGAAAAAAGTGAAAAGCCGAGAGGAAGAGAAAGTTTCGGAGAGAATGACAAGATGCACTTTATTTATACACCCAATCAAATTCATCTCGCAAACTGAGAACCTTGTGTATCATGACCAAAAAACCAAAAAGGCAAAATGCTAAAAAAAATAAAACCAACACAAATAAAAAAGGCTTGGATCCATACATAAACCTATGTAAAGTAATCACCAATTACCAGAGGTGTAAGACAATTTGGCTGCTTGGACCTCATAAAGAAAACAGGGAATGACAAGAAAATACCAAAATATTTAAGTAGAGATCAGTTCTAGAAAACTTATGCTCTTCCCATGCTTTCGTGGTGGAACAAGGAATTTATAAATACTAATAGAGAGGCCTATACATACACACTCATTCACAGAAACAGATTTTTGTACAGCATTATATCATCACAAAAGAAAAGACACAAACTGAAGTAATTGAATAGAAAAGACACACTAATATAATACTATATATATATATATATATATATATATAAATTTTTTTTTTCCACAGAAGATTTCATATTTTCTTACTGTACCAGAAACAAAATACATGATGTAATTGTAACATTTTATACCTACGGTTGTCTAGATTGAAATCTGTTAGTATGTAAGGGTATAAGTGTCTTATCCTATTTGTACTAAGGGTAACCTTGTCTATTCTTATTGTTAGTATATTCCCCATATATATTATTGTGCCAACCCTAAATGAGGTGTCTGGCTTTTCAAACTCTCTTCCCATTACTCCTTCCCTCTCTTCTGCCTCTCTTCTTCTTCTCACTGCTTACATGGTATCAGAGCATGGGTTGGTACTGACCCATCCAAGCTAAACCCAGTTTTCTTCTTCCCCTCTTGTTCTTCTTCCTCACTCCTCTTCTCTGAAGGTGCGCTACAGTTACGCACATTGATATGCAGTGCGCGGCGCATTGATTGATATGTAGTTTCTAGTTTTGACCACCAAGTGGAGCTGCCGACGGTTGAGGACCGTGCAGAAGGGGTGGTCGGCGGTGTCTGTGCTCGCCGGCGGTCCAGGTTCGCCAGCCGGTGACTGGGCTTGTTGAGAAAAGCCATTTTCGCACGTGTACAGACCAGTTCCTCAGGTTCTTGCTATTTGGTCTGAGCAATTCTGAATTTGTGGGGTTATTCAGGGTACTTGGTTGAACATTTCTGCAATTTCAGTTTCCTCATTCTGTG
>JASKGM010074700.1:0-15512 GCA_034509205.1 Ceratonia siliqua
CACGAAGCCCTTTTTGCCACCACCTATGGCAACTCCCAATGTCAGGTCCAACTTTCTACCACCACCTGAAACTTTCTATCTATACTTGATTAACTAGATAAAGGTATCTCTATTGGTCTACTTCCAGCGGGCTCAAAAGGAGCAATTCCTGTCAGTGAGAGATGGAATAACATATGAATAAGAGACTCTTAGTAGATCCCAAAGCAAGGGAAGAGGCAATGAAATTGTTGAATGCATTACATGCTTAGTAGCAGTTCCTCGGTCGCAAGTCGGTACGTTTCTCATAAGCCTCTCCTTACTTAGCTCGAAAAATTACGCTATTCAAAGCAGAGAGAAGACCTGTAGAGGGAGAATTTCCACAATAAGTTGCTTAGCTGCTATTGGTCTGCATCAAACCCTTGCAATTTGAATGGGTTTGCTCCCATTCCTGCAGATGAGCAAATTTTTCATCAAGTGCTACTGTTCGCACAAAAAAAAAATTGTCACTTTTAGTGACGACATATGATGTCGTCACAAAAATACTAGTTTTAGTGACGAATAAGAATTGTCACAAAAGGATTTTATTGACGACATTCTAAACGTTGTCACTAAATCTTGACTTTTTTAAACTCCTATTTTTTGTAAAATAAAATTTGACTTTTAGTGACGTTTTTGGATACTTTTTGTGACGACAAATGAATGTTGTCACTGAAAAGTTAAGATTTTGTGACGCAATTAAAAACTCGTCACTAAAAGTTGTTGACAACTACATTTAGTGACGACATTTAAAAGTTGTCACAGAAAACCTTGTTTTAGTGGTTTTAGTGACGACTTTTAAGTTCGTTACAAAAAAGTCGCCACTAAAAGTCAAATTTCTTGTAGGTACTTATGACCAAAATTAATACAAATTATTTTTTGTAATTTTTGAATTTTAGAAAAAAGAGAAAATTCCCAAAACAAAGTATGGTGTTGACACCTAAGTCCTAAATCTTAAACCCTAAATACTAAATTGTTAACCCTAACACCTGAATCATAACAACCTAAGCCCTAAACCTAAGCCATAAACCATAAATTAACATTAAACTCTAAACAATAAACATGAAACCCTAAATTCTAAAGACTAAACTCTAAAGGCTAAACCATAATCCCTAAAGCCCTTGATATAATAAACCATAAGCCTTAAAAACATAAACTCTAAACATAAACTCTAAAAACACAATACTAAATTCAAAACTCTGAACCCTACAACCTTAAATGCTAACCCCTAAACTATAAACCAAAAAAAAAAAAAAAACCTTAAACACTAAACTCTAAACCCAAAGCCCTATCCCTAAACACAAAACACAAAACTATAAACCCTAAAACCTATACCCTTAACCTAACACACTAAATCCTATAATGACCACCAATATAAGTTTTTGTGCAATATCCTCCTTAGAGAAATTTATCTATTTCCATTATATTAACTAGAGAATAAACACTTCTTGATTAATTAGGTAGAAAATTTTCATACTTCTATAATGTTTTAGGATGGTAATCATGAAAAGAAATTTTTGGTTGACAACTCGGAGAGAAATTAAATTAGAAAGTATTTTTTTGGCTTAAATATTATTCTTAAAATAATATTAAAATATGAAAGGTGCAATTATCAATCTTATTCTCCTTTTAGCAAGTATATACGTGGCCAATTTTTGGAAGTCTAGAAACAAGATATGTCCAGATTTTTTTTCTTTGCTTCATTTTTTCCAGATGCTTCCTCCAACTTATATAGCATTATCAGTCTTCCTTTTCGGAGACTCGACCAAAATATTTGGAGTAACCACCTATTCAACCTTCTTCCAAAATTCTCTTGAAGAGATATATAAGGATGATGAAATATTTTCTTAGCAATTGTTACAGCTGTTTTTTAAAGGATCCTCTCGGTTGAAGAATTTACCAAATTTAGTTCACTTTTTCTAGCTAGCAATCTCATTTCCCTTCTCTCCAGCTTCTTGGTTTTTCTCCTTTCCTGTCCTCTCTGTTTTCTCTTCCCTAATGCTTGAATAAATTCTCACTAATAGAAGCGTCTATACACCTCTTTCTCAGAATTACTAGCCGAGCTGCCTTCACCTCTTTTATTGCAGCCGAGAACTCCTTTTTCTGAAGATATGGAACACATAAACCTGAGAGTGAGAGAGAACACTAGCATCGCGAAGCAGGGGAGAACTAATAGTAATAAAGGTCTGGAATGCTCTTGGGTAACGAGGGAAAAGCATAAGTTGTTACTAGATATCTTTATCTTTGAAATCCCTAGCAACCAATATACTTAATTCAAAGAGAAGATAAGCCAGAAGCCTCTGATCTACGCCTCTATTTCTTGGGAAGACTCTCGTTCCCTCCAAGCTCTCTGGTTGCTGTAGTTGCAAACTATTTTTAGACCAGCCGTTATCAATAAATCAAAAATCAAGGTTGTAAGCATGCTAGGAGTTGGGTTCTCCTAATCGTTGAAGGATTTGAGTTTACTTCAAATCTTTAATGTTGGTAAGTGGATGATTCTACTTTAAGATACCAATATATAAATATATGATATACTATACAACCTCATTGATAACAAAAGGAAAATCTGAAATGTTCCCATGATGTTTAATAATATAATTTGATAGAAAAATTTTATTGTGAATAAAGGAATATCTTAGGCATATTATTGGTAAATAATTGTCATAACAATTATAGTGTAAACGATTTATTTCTTGATTGTTCTCACCCCTTTAAATGTATTGAAATATACATGGCACACCCAAGGTATCCTCTTTGGGTTAAATGATAAAGTCAATTAATGTTAAAACTGGAATAATTATGAAAAATAGAGGAATTGGAATACAGTTTGGAGTTTGAACAATAAGAAATTAATGAAAGCCATAGGGTGTTTAGAAGTTAAAAGAATAAAGCATGGGATTAAATTTAATCATATACTACGTATTGTGTACAAATTTAGGATAAAATTAGGGTTTTCTTAGCTAGTTGGTTATAAGTAAATTGATTAATTTTATAGTTGGATCTTTTATTTACCCAATTTCTATAGGAACAACCTTTATGGACATGCGAGCAAACATAAAGATTTTAAAATAGTTATTTCTTGGCTTCTTGCCTTTAAAAGATGAAAGACAACTTTGGTTAGCAATATGATGTACTAGTTTCAAAAGCTGGCAAGGTGAGTTGAAACTCTCTACCTTTGGGTACAAGAATTTTCTATAACCATATATATATATATTGCTTATTCTATCTATAACAATCAAACTAAATGGTTCCTAAGGAATACTCTTCTAATTTCTAAACTTATGGTATTATTGTTCTTTTATCCTGTTAATTATACATGTTTATGAAGGATGTTTGACATGAGCATTATTGCTCATGCATAATTTACAGTGATAAGTCCCTATTTTTTTTACATGGTTATTAAATTCTTAATTATTATATATGAAAGTTTACTAGTATTTTGATATGAACATATTGTGCTTATATTTTTTATGAAAAGTTTTGCAATATGATTGAATTTATGTAATATATGAAAATTATTTTTAGATGAATCCTTTAGCTACTTTCATAGAGAAACCCTAGGTGCACCTAGCTTATCTGGATGTCAATGGACTATGTTATGGAATATCACCATCCGTGAACTTGGCTCCGGAGTGGAATATCTATTATTTGATATCTGTATCTAACTAGGAGCTCTGCTCCGGAAATAAATATCTGCTACGTGTTATCTGTATCTGTTAAAGTTCCTCAAGTGAAGGGACAATGGATTCATCCTTCCGGGCTTACGTTTATTCCGTTTAAGCATGTTTCCTTTTTTTTCATAAATATTTCATCTTGTTAAGGTCTGACTTGCTGGATGATCATAAGTTAATTTTTTTTCTAGACAAGAGTTTGATATTGACCTGAGACTGAATTTAATTCCTTGGATAGTTCCAGCTTGATTCCTGTTTTGGTAAAATATAATATTGATGTAATTATAGTTTCTTTACTTAGAATTCAATATACTTTCATGTACACTTACTTATAATAAATAGATTTAATTTATTTTCAAACTAGCACCCTTAGGTAGAGGTTTTTTCCATCTCACCGAGTCTTTGACTTACCCCTCCCTTATTCTTCCTCCGGTTTATACTGCAGGTATCCCGGGAAGATAAATGGAGCAATAGACAGGGTCTTGGACAGTTGGATTAGATTATACACGGTATTGTGTTGGTAAAGGTCTTGCATGTTGCTTGTATTGTGTCATTGTTATACATGTGTACATGTGCAGGCATGTAGGATGCCATCTTCCTGGTGATTTTCTATGCCGATTACGTGCCTAGAATTGCGGCGTGACATAAACCCTAAATAGTAAAGCCCTAAACCAAAACCCTAAATCATAAATGCTAAATCATATACTATAAATTAACTTAAAACACTAAATCTTAATCCTAAACACTAAACTTTAAATCTTAAACACTAAACCCTTGAACCCTAAACACAACCTTAAACTCTAAAACTTTAAATCATAAATCCTAAATTTTAAAACCTTAAACCTTAAACCCTAAACACTAAACACTAACCCTAAAACATCAACCCAAAACACTTACCCCTAAACCCTAAACTGTAAAAACTAAAGCCTATATCTCAAGCCTTATATGCTAAAGACAAAACCCTAAACCCCTTATACCCTAAGCCTAAAACAATAAATCTTAAACCATAAACCCTAAACCTACAAATCTAAAGCGTAAATATACCTTATACCCTAAAACTATAACGCTAAATCTTAAATCCTAAACCTTAAATACTAAACACTAAATCCTAAATTTTAAGCCCTAAACCCTAAACCCTAAACACTAAACACTAAATCCTAAACTCTAAGCATTAAAAATAAACCTAAACCCTAAATCCTCAACCCTAAATACTAAATCTTAAACCTTAAATCCTAAACACTAAACTATAAACCATAATCCCTAAACACTAAACCTTAATGCCTAAATACTAAACACTAAACTCTAAAAAGTAAATCCAAACTCTAAACCTTAAACCTTAAACCCTAAACCCTATACGTTAAAACCTAAACCTTAAATCCTAAACCCTAAACCGTAAACCATAAACCCTAAATCTTAAACCTTAAATCATAAATCCTAAACACTAAACCCTAAACCCATAATCTTAAATCCAAAACCCTAAATACTAAATCGTAAGATGTAATACCAAAAATTTTAAAATCTAAATTCTAAACCCTAAACTTTAAAACTAAACACTAAATCTTATACTCTAAAACTAAAACTCAATCTTAAACCAGACATGCACACGATAAATGTAGGTGTATTGTATAAGTTTATACAATCAAGTATTACATGACATACCAAACTAGACCTAACACTACAAAAAAAAAAACATAAATTAGAGAGGGAAAAATCCGTCTCAAATATTAAAAATTTCATTGCTAATATAATTTATGAAGAATTTTGAGACAAAAAATTTTTCTCTTTATTTTGAGCTAGGGTCTCTAATGGTTGGAGACAAAATCAAAATCTATCTCAAATTAGAGGTGTAATGTCTAACCCTTGATCTGTAGTTTATGCCAATGAAATTTTTTTATGTAAAAATAAAATTTTTGAGGGCACCATGAAATAAATAAATTAAAAGAGTAGACATTTCTTTAAATTTCAAGTCTAGAATGTGAGATGGGTGAAAATTTGAAATACAATAAAGTAAATGGAGTCATGTCATATTTCTTTTCAGATTTTCTTCTTAATAAAATAAAAGAATAGGTACATGAATGAAAGGGAAAAAAAATCTGCATATTTTAATAAGGCGTTTAAGATTTTATTTTGACCACCCATACGTGGCTTTCTAGGAGATGTATACGGTGGCCATCCTATTACACATTAGGAGGATGATAACTAGTTCCAGATTATTCCTTTCCTTCTGTTCAGGTTCAATAGTTCACGTTTTTCTTCTTGTTCTGGCTAAGACTTCTTTTTTCCCCAACATTCACCTCCCAAAATCCGTCTCCTTGTAGCAAATTGTGCACCCCACTTCATGCTTTCTCTCTTGGCTATTCCTTCTTGGGTGAGTTACTCTAATTTTCTGGCATAGGTGTTTTTCTGTAAATTTTTGTTCGTTTATGAAGTAGGCGTGCTACTAAGGAATTTCTGAAATTCTTCTGAAGATTTGGCATCTTCTTTTTATGGTCTTTCTTCTTCTACCTTGTGTTGTGGGTATTTCCACCTTTCCCTGTTTTCTTGGTGAAATCACATAAATCTGAACAGGGGCTCATAAAGTAGTGGTGTCTGGTGGGTAAAAGGTTTCCTTTTTACTTGATGGTAGAACTTACTCTTGTGGGCTGTAATGGGACTTCTATTACTGAACTATTAAGGTGTGATATTTGAAATTTTGGACTTCCTTTCTTAGCAACTCCATTGTACTGAAACCACTAATCTAGTTGTTGGGCAAAATCTTGCTACAACAAAAACATTTTAGAAAGGTGAGTGGACCCTCATATACTTGGTTACATGTAGTAGCATTATAAATTGTTCATTATGATTTTGAAGAATATAAGTAGTACTAGATAAATTATACTCTTTTAACCTTTTTTTTTTTAGATATGTTATTATTATCCATACTTACCTTGTTAACTTATGAACAAAAATTTAGAGTAAGTGTTTATCCTTCTTGTACAGATTTATACCCATAAGACATCAATGGTCACATGTAATTTTATACATGTTCATGTTTCTATTTTGACTTTTCTATAAAATTCTTAATATAAAAAGTGTTGTCAGTACATTAAATTGACATGACTAAGAAGTTTTTATCTAAGTGTGATTATGGAAGTTGCTAAAGATATTTGTATTATATTTTCACATCATAATTTTGAGTTCACGAATAATTGTGGTTGTTTTTTTTAATGACTTATAAGGATGTGTTCAAAGTGAATGAAGTTTTGGGTAGATCCTTAGTTACTTCCATGAGGAAACCCTAAGTGCACTTAATATATAGCTTGTTCATGGACTATATTGGGAGGTATAAGGGGTTACATGGGACGGGTACTTGTTAAACATTCGTGAGTTGAGCTCACCCCGGATGTGTATTTGCATAATACCTCATTATGAGATAGAGTTTCCTATGAGAAGAGCGAAAGGGTCAATCCCCATTAATTTAATCTATTTGCAGGCATGCATACATGTTAGATGTGTATTTTCAGTATTTGGGTACCCAGCTTACATAATGAACATTATAGGTGACATTGTACATTTAAAGTGTTGCATATAAGTGCTAGTTGAAAATTTGTGGTCTATTAACTCATTATGTGGCATGAAGTTTTGAGCATTATGTTAATCATTATTAAGCCCTTTTATCATAAAATGGATAGTTGCGTAGGTATATATATATATATATATATATATCATGTCTATCAAATTTAGGTCTCCAAGCATAAATTACCTTTCATGTTTTTTTATATTTACTGGTATGTGTTCCAAATTGCAAACTTGTATCCTTGTGTATGAATTTCTTCTCACTGAGTCTTGCGACTCATCCCCTCTTTTTAATTTTTCAGATACCACTAAAGCATCTCAGTAAATCGAATTTCAGGCCGTGCAAGAACCTACCGATTGACGATTGGCGGGTTTTCTTTTAGCTAATGGAGTAACTTTTTGAATCTAGTGTTGGACGGCTGATTAGGATTTGCATGGTCTATGTTAAATGTATTATGTTTATGTTAACTATAATGTTTTGTTTTTGGCACTGAGCCAAATCGTTGATGGTATTTGGTTGTTTAACTTTTGTGTCTCAACCTTGAAGGCTTACTCTTTGTGATTGTGGGTCTGTCCACCATTTTGTTGATGTTGTTGTATCCCGAAAATGTCCATATTTTTGAGGACATACTGTCAAAATTTTGTTAAGTTCTGTATGAGTTAGGAGAAGTTGTAAACTCTTGAAGTCCATTTTATTTTACTTTTGATCATCAGGTGCATGGTTCTAAGTCTAGGCTTTTAGGGTACTACTTTATTGTAGTTTCCTACGTCGGTTACGTACCAAAAATTAGGGCGTGACAAGAGGCATAAAAAAACCATCTCTAAAATAAATAAATAAAATCCATCTTTTCCTTCTCTAAAATCCATCTCAAGTGAGACAAAATTTTCCCTCTCAAAATCTGTCTTTGATTATTACTTTTTTTAAGAATATTTTTCTTAATTATATCAATAAACACAAAATATTATATATTAAAACAGTATTTAAATTAAACATTAATATCAAGCAAAACATCCATAATTGATTGCTATAAGCATAATGTGTGTTCATAATGCTTGTCTAATCTATTAAAAACTACAAATAAAATATAAATAAACTGTTACTGTCTCCTCATCCCCCATTTGATCCTCATTTCTCAATTGATCCTCCTCTTTGATATGAGCGCCCCTCTGATCTTGTTTCAAAAATACGACTCTTGTTCTTTTTGCCCACATGCATGAAGTTGATCCTTTAAAAGATCCAACCAAGTTGATCCTATGACACATTCAACTTGAAAAAGAAATAACAAAAATAAAGAAACCCATATGAAGCTTCCATAAATAGTTCAAAAAGGAAATTGAGAAACCATGCATGAGGAAACTTTTAAATAATCTCAATATGGAAAATAAAAACCACCCAAGAACCATAAATAAAAGCACCCTGAGTGATATGCAGCATCTTAAAGTAGCCAAAGTACAATGTGATATCCATTATGATAATGAGGTTGGAACCTTGTATGTCTATGATGTATGGATAAGTTTAGAATGATGCTATGTCTAAGTTAATTCCTTGACTGAAGTTAAATCCTTAATTGTCTTGTTAGAAGGGGTTTGGGAGTGGAAGTATAAACATACTAGGTATTAAGTGATACAGCATAAGTGGTAGCTAATTAAATTGAACTAAAACTATACTTTATCACTATTAAACTTAATTCCAACATAGACACATAGTGGATGGAACCAATTCATCGAAAACAAGAGACAATGAAAGGGTCCTGGACCAATATAAGGATATAGTAACAGATACCATTTAAAGCTTCCTGGTATCATTAATAAATACACTGATTTAGGCACAAATACATTATTCAGCAGTGAAGTACTTGCAACTATACACATGTTTGAAAGCTAACTGGTCAAACATAAACCTTTTCCAATTAGTGCTTTTCCTTCCCCTACACTAATTTATGCAAAAAAGAAAGGAAAGAATAATTTTGTCAGTTACATACCAAGTAGAGGTGTCCATGGGTTAGGTATACCCATGGATATACTTAGCCCAATCTATTAAGTTAAGTATCTGCATTTAATTAAATATTATTACTAAGCTTATTCTTTAAGCCTATTTTATCAAATAGGCTTAAGCCTGTTGAACAAAAAGCTGTCCAGGCATGCTTGTATAGTGTCCAAACCTGGCCTGGACAATACCCAATATTTGCTCCAGTGTCCAAGGCATAACTCGCAAGTTCTACAGTCTCCACCAACGTCTTTATCTGTCCCGTCTCCACTGACTCACATTTCCACCTTCCTAACTTTAACTAATATTTTCATCCCTCCATTAATTCCTCCACGTGTCATGCGCTGGACCTACTCTCCCGTACCCCAACATCAAAGTTAAAGCTAATCAATCTTTTTTTTTTTTTTATTATTATTATTATTATTATTATTATTATTATTATTAACATGAGGATCTGGTCCTCTTAATCTGCGGCCATTGGATGGGTCGCTAGATGGCGTGGCCCATTCAAAGCCATCAAATTATAACTGGATCCGTCTTTTGACAAGACTAGATCTGGGTCCTATTATTGTATATGAGCAATGCAGTTGTGAATTTAAAAAAAATCATAATTAATTTAATTAGATCATTCCATTTAACTTTTATTTGATAATCTTTTGTTAGTAGCCATTATAATATAGAGTTAATTTTATTTAAATAATTTTATAAATATTATATTGTAAATATTGTTTATAAATTTTAATATTATATAAAGGTGTTATATGTAATCATCTAAGATGTTAAAAAAATAAAATGTAATTTTAAAATACATAGACGTTAAACAATAATTAACTAATTCAAACAACTTATTTTTTATACTTTTATGAAAAAAATTCGTACTTTGCATATCAAATATGGAAAGTATAAAAATATTGAATAATATAAAAATATTTGAATAAATTAAGTATACTTTTTGTTGCAGTTTTCAAAATTATGCGAACTCATTGCTCTTGATTAAATATGGGTTAAAAGTTAATTAAAGCTCTACATGTAGTTTACATTTACATCTCATTTTATTATAGACAAGTCAGTTATTATATTGTGCTCAAATCTGCCCAAAATGTATTGATATACTTAGACCCGTATTAGATCGAAAATAAGTAGGGCTAGGCTTTGAAAATGCCAACCCAAAAAAAATTGGGCTTTTTGACCCGGCCCGATCAGTTAGCCCAACCAGCTTGATCGGGCTAACAAAAAAAATTAAAAAACCGTGAATATACATTATTAGAAATAAAAAACTATGATCATATGGCCCATTAGCTTAGTTGGTTAGAGTGTTGTGCAATGCTAAGCTAGGTTCTAGCCCAGCCTGAATATGCTCTTTAGCACGACAAGCTAGGCTAGTCCGTTTGACAGCTCTAGATATACCTGATGACTATTATAACTTGTAAATCTCATATTGCCTATGATTTTTAACTATTTTTATGTTCCAAAAAAGTATTGTTATTATTATTTTATTAAAATATAAATTGCAATTACAAAACTAGTGAAAAAATTTATTATTATAATGGGTCAAGCCTGGGCTTTACTCATGGGAATGGGACAAAGCTTAACCTATGAATATGAACTAAATTTAAGATAGGCGTAACCTTAAGCCCACAGGATTAGGCCCAAACCCAAGCCCAGCCCAGCCTAACTTAGCCCATGAATAAGTCTAATACCAAGGTATCCTAATGTTTGTCATAGAGATTTCTTAATTCATTAATTTAAATTGAACATGTTGTGATGAGCAAAATATAGCATGCTTGAACATATTGCTCAAGGAAATGAACAAGGAAAATGCTCTACCAATATATGTATGCTACTCATTTCAATTAGCCTAATCCTTTTTGAATAAGGAATCCATTTTTGTATCAATTAGTCAGCATATATATGCTACTCGTTTCAACTAGAAACAAAAGGCTGAGACCGTCCTCCGCCATCCTATGCTTATGGTCGGAGAGAAACTTTTAGGTGTTTCATAATAGGAGTTTCTTATAGTCTTAATGTTTACCATAAAAATTGAGTCAACTAAATTGTATTATGTTGAGTCCCACATCGATTACACAAGCAATTGTGGAATGGTACTTAAATCTAAGAAGTTCTTTCATTTAATAGGCTAGTCTTTTGAGTTGGGCTCTCATCTCAGGCTTAAGACCTAACATTGATACTTTTATTGAGAATTGATGTGATACGAATTAGGCTACCTGGTGCTTGATGCTCTCCCACCTAATAGATTAGTCTTTTAGGTTGGGCTCTCTTTTTGGATTTGAGACCTAACATATTAGTTGGTCTAAATCAAGTTATTCCATGGTTCCATTCCTTTATAGCTGACTAGTTTATCTAATCTGTACAATCTAGATCTTGGTGTGAATATTAATCTCCATGGCCATATTCCTCTATTTCTATCAACTGACTAATTTACGGACTACGATCACAATGAAAAATGAATATATATGGATTTCATAACTTAACATCATAATGTGTGAACATAGAAAATATACGACAATATAAGATAGCCAAAATTGGGACTTAAGTATTAATACATTAAGTAAAGAAACAATAATATTGGTTATCCCGTTTCTGCTATTAATGGAACTGCATTTGCAGCAGAGTTTGTTATTAGAATTTGTTGAGAGAAGCATAATAACGAGGAAGGAATCTGGTAAAGAAAAAGAAAAGTAAGCATGCCCCCTTTCTAACAGTGGAAATTAAAAAGAAGTATACTTTCTTATTCACCTTTTATCTTTTCTAGTTTTCTTCATTATCTGTCAAAGTTCATGGATAACATGTGCAGTTTAGCTCTCTTTTTTCACCCTAATTGTAGTGTAACTGTGTAGATGCAGATACAAACAAAGAATCCTTACGTTTCTCATAAGCAAGTCCAAATTAGTTGTATTCATATTGAGGGGTATGTACTTGATGACAACGAAGAAGGTGGAGGAGAAGCATGCACCAGAATGGGCGCGCAGGACCAAACTTGCTGGCGCCCATTACCCAGAGGGCATCTCCTCACACTTGAGATGGACCCCTTTAGTTAAAATTTTGTAAATTGCTTTGATATTTTTCTCAAAAGAAACAATGCTTGTAGAGCTGACAGGGAAAGGATATAAGCCTTTTTTGGCTGGGATTTTTACTAATAAGACAAGAGAAATTTTTTTTTAAAGAAGAATGAGATTTGAACTATTCAAATATTTTTAAATGGTCCATATCTCTAAAAAAAAAATAAAAAAATCTCAGTCAAAAATGTTGAAATCTGGGTCCTGGATTAGCCCAACAACAGGACCCACCTCAACGAACTTGGCCTATTCTGGACACATATACAGAAGATTGTTTTTATATATTAAAAATGTTATTTCAATACCTCATCATTCACACATTTTTTATACCATTATTTTTAATTATTAATTTAATATAAAAACTAATTATGAATAGGAAGAGATAATAATAAAATATTAAAAATAAGAAGAAGTATAACGAAGGTGTGGAATATTTATATTGACGAAGATATTTATATTTGGTTTGAAACGATGATTCAATATATATGATTATGGACCACTTAAACAGAAAGTGATAGAAGTAATTTGGTCCAAAGGATGACAATGCCATATGAGGCCACAAGAGAAGGTCCCCACCCAATTTCCCATCCGCCATGTGCTTCCAACCTATCCGCGTCTATAGAATAATTCACCTTAGGCATATGTATATCCTATATTTTACAACATATCAAGTCTACACTCTAGTATGCGATTGCGAGCTGGTACGGCTCTCATGCCAAACGCTAGTGGCGGAATCAAAAATTTTGAGTAATATAAATAATATATTAAGTAAAAAAAAAAAAGAGACAGTAAAAATAATTCTTATTAAATTTTTAATTATATTTAATGTCGTTTATACAAAATATATAATTTTATAATTTTTATTAACAAAAAAAATTATAATTATTTACTATATGTTTTCATATTTAAAAATATTATATAATTTTTTTATTTTTAGCACTATTAAAAATATTCTTTTTATGTATGTAATTAAATAATCATTCAACAGTTCATCTCTCATACAATTGTACATTTTATTTTTAGAAAAATTTTTTATTTTTAACACTAAAAAAACTATCTCTCTATTTTTTCATCTTCTAAGAATTGCTTTTTTATGGTGATACTAATGGTGTTAGTGAATTTTCTACTCAATAAATTCTTGAGACTCTAATATTGATTTTCTTTTAAAATATTTCTTCATTTTTAACACATTAAAAATAAAAAATATAATTATACATTAATTAAATAGAACCATATCAATTAATTGCATGATATATTACAAACTTACAGTACTATAAAAATTAAAATAATTACAAAATTTTATATTTTATAATATTCAATCACTAAATCACATAAATCAAAATAACAAAATAATGCAATATCAAGAACAGTGACGAGTACATCATAATAAATCAATAACATAATAAAACAATAAAGATTAAAGATATTATAAATTTAATTTTTATAATTTTTAAAAAATATAATAAAAAAATTTTTAATTTAATATTAGTTGAACTTCCTAATCCCCTCCAAAAAAATCTTACTTAAACGTTTCTTTTTTTTAGAAAAAATAAATGTATTATTTCTTGAAAGATATTTTAAATTGGTAAACGTCCTTTTAAGTTATGTTGAAAACTTGTTTAATTGAATTAATAATTTAATAGAATAAAAAAATTTTCATAACATACAAATTTATTTTATATATATATATATAGAGTAAAAAAACAGTTATTGTGAGACGACTGTCTCCACCCCTTGACTGTGGGTCCACTAACAGTCTTTTTCACACTTCAATGCTTCTTCGATAACTTGACATTATATGTACTGCCAAATATAAATAATTAATGAGTGGGATAAGACCATGTTTGCATTGTCTGGTGGAAATAGAAGGCAATAACGTCCAAGATAGGAATTATTACAATGAAGGTGTTTAGATGTAGTTGTATTTTAATTAAATGTTTAAATAAAAATTATTTTTAAAAAAAATATTTAATATTTAAATGTAATTATGTAGAATTAATTTTATTAAAAAGAACATATATTTTGTATTTAAATATAAAAATATAAAAAATATTTTTAAACATATAAAATTATTAAAAATAACATATAAAAATATTTTTAAAAAAATTTATGAAATTTTTTAAGAGTATATTTGTTTAAAAAAAATATTCTCTATTTCATTAAACTTATTTTTTTTAGAAATTACAAATTACTTCTAAAAAAATCAAGTAAAATTCATTTTTTTAAAGTGTTTTTATAAAAGTAGAAATAGACTGCCTTTTTATTTAGAAGCGTTTATTTTATTTTATTTATAAAAAACAACTTACTTTGGGACGGAAAAAAATGCACAAGCCTAGCATACAAAAGTGCAATATTAAAAAATTGGGTTACTCCCTAACTGTCCACACCTAAAAAATATAGCAAAAAGGCATGGGCCTGGGTCATTTATCATATGGGGTCCCCTAGTAATAAGATACCCTTGGGGACAACTTGGAACATATATGGTGACGTTGGTGAGCAATCTCTTTGGGCTCACCATGCCCTCTCCATTCTCTATATGGTTCTCCGAATTCATTTCTATCTACAAAAACAATCCACCTTCAATACTACTAATTAATTAGTCATGGCTATACATATTCGTCTCTCTTTGTGCTTCTTCTCCATTACAATCCTTCACCTCATCTCCACGTTGGCTCAGTCCGACACTTATATCGTCCACATGGACTTATCAGCCATGCCTAAAGCCTTCTCCAGCCAACACAGCTGGTACTTGGCCACCCTTTCCTCCATAACATTGGAGAATTCTCAAATTACCACTAAACTTATTTATAGCTATACCAACGTCATGAATGGTTTCAGTGCAAGTATATCCCCTGCTGAGCTTGAAGCCCTGAAAAGCTCTCCGGGTTATATTTCATCAATCCGAGATTTGTCTGTCAAACCCGACACAACACACTCGCCCCAGTTCCTTGGTCTCAATCCCAAAGTAGGTGCATGGCCAGCAGCTAAGTATGGTAACGATATCATCATTGGTTTGGTGGACACCGGAATATGGCCAGAAAGTGAAAGCTTTAAAGATGATGGCATGTCTGAAGTTCCTTCACGATGGAAAGGCCAATGTGAAAGCGGTGCCCAATTCAACTCATCCTTTTGCAACAACAAACTCATTGGAGCTCGCTTCTTTAACAAAGGATTGCTGGCCAAAAATCCCAACGTTACCTTAGTCAT
>JASKGM010074711.1:0-15509 GCA_034509205.1 Ceratonia siliqua
ATTTTTTGAGATGTTTTTGTATTTTTTTAAAATCTTTTAAGTTACAAATAAATAGTAAAAAAAATTATAGATGAATAGTAAAAAGAATGTAAAAAAATTTAAAAACATCTTAAAAAATTATGAAAAAAATTTATAAAATAAAAAATAATTAATTAATTAAAAAAAAAAGAGTGAAGGTGTAGGATAGTATTTCTCATTATTATATATCTATATAAATATATGATGCGACAGTTTAAGTTGCAGCTCAGCCTGTAGAGCGTATATTTTTAACTAAGTTGTTGTTGGTTCGATTCTCACGGCGTTGTTCTATTATACTTTTGTGGGTTTTGATTAATATGATCCCACTTTGAAAGGTTTTTATTCGATCTGCAGTTACAAGGCCGTAACATCTACTTTTGGGATTTTGATTGAATGTAATCCCAGTTTGTTTGGTTTTTGGTTGATCCGATCCCACTTTGAAGGGTTTTGGGTCCACAGTCACTAGCTAGCTAGGCACTAACGACAACGTCACTCAGTGTTTTACTTTGATATTTTGTTGTCTTGTGAGAGAAGTTAAACTAGTTCACAATTGTTTGTTTATTAGTAGAGATCTACTAGGGAGGTTTGACGTACATCGATCCCATGTGTTGAAACAAACGGTCTAGAATAAAGAATGGGTAGAAAAGAAAGCACAGCCACAAACAGAGTGGCACTGTTTGCTGGTGATTGGAGAAGAGGTGCATGAAACTGGACGAGACAAAGAGAATAATAGCCGCAAAGATTGACGCAGGGGATGATGCAGCTAGCCGAAAGCATAAATTATTAATATCTTTTTCACCTCCCTCCATCCATCCAGTACTGTTCCTTCAGAATCATACTTATATTTAATTATAGATCTCAAGCCGCGCATGTTGCCTAACGCCATCATATCCCACGCATGCAAATTAAATGCCTAACTTCAAACTTTTCTCAGTTATTGCCAGGAACCTTCATTGCCCCTATCAATCTCCTCTTCATCAATTCCTTCCTACTTATGATCTCCACTTTTATATATATTAAACTCTCCATCTTTTTCACTCTTTTCAAAGCAATTAATTTCTTATAGATTTATCTCATTTCTTTTTTAATTAATTACGTAACCTTAATTATAGGTACATGGTGAAGTTGCAATCGATATGTTACCAATTTTATCTTTTTCTCTTGGACCCTTCCATTTTTCAATTATAAACACCTATAAGCACACTTAATTATATATCAAATTTTAAATTAAGAATGATAAGCATTAGTAAACAAGAGAAACATGGTATAATTTCTTAGCAATATTAATTAAGTGCCTAATTAGTAATTGTTAATTTGTATATTTATAGATATACATTATACTGTAGTACTGTGTTTAGATATATTTCCTTAATGAAGATCATTAATTTGAAGTACTCCTCCTCCTCCTCCGCTTCTCCCCCCATTACTCATACAAATTAAACACTTTAGAATGAAAATAAGAATTATAAGGTGAGTGATTAGTGTTTATATTTAAATTAAGTATCAAAAGATATATCATGTTTTACTATTTTCGTTCTTGCGTTCTTGCCAAACGCATCTTAAATATGCATATGTACGTGATTGGAATGAACGCAAATTGGTATCATGAAATGTTAGATAGTTAATTCCTAATACTACATCTTTTAGTATGTAGCTCACATGCATATATATCTTTGAATGATTTTTAATTATATCAAAATTAAATTAGATTTTGATATATACCATGCACATTACGTAGTATTTCATCAGCATATCAATGTCCCTTTAAAATTGTTTGGCAAGCTAAAGTGAAAGTAGAACAAAGAAAAATGAAGGTTAATATAACTCTTGGCTTTTTATAGGCTTCTCATTCTCTGATTTAATTTTCCATTTACGTGTTTTCTTTTCTTTACCCTCCGCTCCATGCCAATATACATCTTAAATCACAAAATTAAAACTAGACTGATAAATTCGAAACCAAGTTAAGCCCCACAATATTATCAGATCAGAGACAAACCATTCTACTTACTTCTCCTGCATATTTAGCATATAAGTTGTTTGGCAATCCGGGAGAAATGAGGAGTTATAATTATATATTACCCCTTTTACGTGTTTTCTGCCATCATATAATGGTATTATTGAATCAAAAGAAAAGATCATATTATATATATAGTTGTCCAATTGAGTGATAATCAACATGAAAAATTAGGCTTCTAAACACAGCATACTTACCCTCTCCCCCACTGCATGCACTGCTGTGATTGAAATTATCGCCTCGTGTTCCTTTCATCAAAATCACTCCCTTTATCAAAATAATAATAACCAGAAGAACCACCTTGCGCACCCTGGGTTTCTTCAACCTGAACTTGATCAGATACAGCCATGGAAGTTGATGAAGGCACTACTGATGAGAAGAATGGATCAGAATCATAAAGAAATGGCTCGTTGTGATAATAAAGATCCGAAGCAGCACGCTGCAGATCATCATCATCCCTACTACAAAGCAACTGCGCGTACTGCATTAGGTTTGGGAACCCCTCGTCCGATAAAGGAGGTGGTGGAGGTTGAGAAATTACTGGTGGTGCCGCCGCCTCAGATGGCAGTGCAGGAGCAGCTGGGGTCGCAAATTCTGCAGAAGCTGAAGAGTATCCCGAAGGGCCGGTTGGAAAAACAACACGTTCAGGAAAATTGAGCTTGGCTTTGTTTCCTTTGAACTTCAAGGCTGCAGCATCATAAGCAGCGGCTGCATCTTCTGCCGTGTCAAACGTGCCAAGCCATACTCTTGCTGCCTTTTTAGGGTCTCGGATTTCGGCTGCCCACTTGCCCCACGGTCTCTGCCTAACACCTCTATAATGTCTTTTCCTTGCAATATTGCCTTCAAATTAGATAATAATGCTTTTTGGTTAGTCCATATTAGTACGAGTTATCCTTTGAAGAGATAAGTATGGAACTTGGCTAAGGAAGAGAAGTTTCAAACTACAAATAGAAAGTGGGTAAGCCAATTGAAAAATGTACACTGAAAATACCAAACCATTAGCTTGTCCGTATAGTCAACATCATTATCAGATAGACTCAAGTCTAAAATGGTACTTAAGAACAAACAATATATTAGATAAAGGGAGTGTCTTTTCCACAGAATTGGAGATCGAGATCAAGCATGTTTTACATATGCAATTTATGAAGGGGCCGGAAGAAAAATTAAAAAAGATAATTGAGAACTTTTGCTGCTCTTTTTCAAGAGAGATCACACACTAGTTGCACTCAGTTTATTGGTGAAAATTAATACCTCCATAAATTAATATCTCAGAAAATTATTTAATATCGGCAGATCATAATTAATCAGACATCTGATATATAGCTAAGTAGAGGCTCTATTTTAACTTCCGAAAAATATTCTTGAGATCCTGATTGGAGATCGTAATTGAGAGTATTGGTAGTACAAATTAAGAAAGGACAAAGACTTATTAATAATTTACCTTGAGGTAAAGGTGGCTGGGATGGGACCTTCTTCTCGATGAAGCCAGAGGAGATGCTTACATGCCCATGAGGGATTGGGATTGGGAAGGTGGTTTCACTGGTGCTGATAAGACGATATGGAAAGGGAGATAAGGATGAAGTTTCTTCTTTTTGGGTCTCGGATGGTGATGAGTAAACAGGAAACATGAAATCTTCCCTTTTCTCCTCTGATGCTTGATCAGAAGAGAGAGGCCTCTTCCCATGCCTTCGATCCACCTTGTTCAACTCTCTCTCTCTCTCTCTCTCACTGATTCTTCCTATATATATGCTTACATACCCTCCTTTTCTCTCTGATTAAGTTTACTGATGAGCTTCGGCTACAGCTTGATAACAGCAGATCCAAGATTTCTTAGAGATGAAAAAGAATTATTCCAGGTGAACGAAACCAATATCAAAAGAGGGGGATGTTATTTGCTTGTCATCTTAAATAGGGATGACAAAAAGTTAAAAAAAAAAAAAAAAAAAGAACAAAGAAACATACAAGAGGAAGGAAAAGAACAAGATAACATGGGCTTGCTTGTAGGGTTTTGATTGCTGCACGTTGAAGTTAAGTTTTATTTTGTCTCTCGGAGATTTGGGGTGATTTAAAAACTGAAAAGAAATCATTTTTATTTATTTTTTTTGGAAAAGAACATTATTATTTTACCAACATAACCCTGTTGAGAAAAAGTAAGTTGGCACCTGTAGCCTTACACGTGGCAGCTCATATGCAGGGAATGGAGGGCTTCCTTGGTATTTTACCTCTTCAAGATGGTTGTCTACATTTATAGCGCAGAAAGAAACTAATAATAATAATACATTGAATCTACGACTAATCCATTTTTCTGGACAAGTTCTATATCGGCGTTAATAATATTTGTTTCGTCTTTTATGTGCATTACTTGAAATTAAAAAAATACAATTAATAAAAATACACCGTACTAATAATATTAAATCCATTATGCATATTATTTTTTATCGCAATGTTTAATATACCAAAATAATATTAGATGTAGATTATATTTAATATGTTTGTATTTAATATATTATTATATAATTTGATAGACCACACTTAAAATAATATGTTGTTATAGAATCTATCATTTTTTGTGGTATTTAATTCATATATTGTGTTTACATATTTTAATTATTATATTAAATATAAAATTTTATATATTATAATATCTTATAATAATATTCAAAATACCCTAATACATAAAATATTAATATATCAACGGCTCATAAAAATAAAACTTCCAAATGGTTGTCTTTTCAATAGCCTAGAAAAGCATGTGCTGATATATTTAGATATATTATAATATCTAAATCACCGTTTTCTCCAAGATTTTAAGGAATAGTTTCTTACTTTGTAGTTTTCTAATTAAAGTTTCTCTTTAAACTATCTTATAACTATATCATGCATATTTATTAATTACTAATAAATACATACATAAAAATTGATTTGCCTTGTATAAAATGACAAAGTATTTCGCGCATATACGCAAGCTTTACCTTGGAAGTAGTAACATGAGATGAGACCAACACGAAACAGTTTAGTCTTCTATTAAATAATTAATCATCTGCTTATACAAGAAATCTCATATATATACAAACATGGGTAGAAAGTACATAATATATTAAATAAAATTAGTTAAACTTGTAAAATTGTATTAAATTTAGAAGAATAAAATATGTATTTTTTAAATTACATCCGGATACATAAATATATCGTACTTATTTATTTATTTATTTATTTATTTTTAATTATATTTTTGAATTATATTTTAATGTTTTCTTACATTTTATTATTTTTTAAAAAAATATTAAAATATAATAAAAACAAAAAAAAAACATCCATATTAACTTAACAAACATTATAAAAATATCCTACGCATTCACTTAAATACAAATACACTTTCCTTAACATCTTGCAAATTCTTCTCTTAGAGGTATTGAAGGAACTCAAGGAAGTTACTATAAAACGATCTGATTAGTACTTATCTCTAACAAAAAAGTATGAAACCACCTGATGCTAGTCCAAGTATTGCGAGTAAGTTTAGTCAAATGTTATATATAACTATCTATAGCTTGGTCAGTAATTAAATTATTGGCTCAGCTGGCATCATTCAAATGAGCTTTCTCAGCACATTAGTTTATAAAGCTTTGACCAATTAAATGAGACAGCTCCTCCATTCATTTTTTATAACTAATGCATGCTTATAGACAAATCAATAAACTACTCTTATAGATAATTATTTGTTTTAAAGCCAATTTTTTTCTATATAATGACAAAATTCTCATACATGTTGCAGAAAAGGAATTCCAACCTAGGAGAGCTCGTCATTATGAAAGACTTGTGATTATATTTATTTTATGGTTTATATATAATACAATTTAGTATAATTATTTACGAGGGAAATATTCTAAGGTGGAAATGAATACTGTATTCTTATATGATGCCTGATATTTTTGGTTGGCGCCTTTGACACATGTGCCAAAAGCACCAATTAATCCTTATGGAATACCACGCAATAACACTTATAATGCTAGACTATTCAATCCTATGACTAAAATGTTGGCTCTAAATGATGTAGTAATCTATGGCTTATCAATTTAAAGAAATAATTCTATTGAGCTAGTAATAAGTTATTGTATTTTGAAATAGGACTTTATGAAATTTAATTTTTTCTAGTATTTTTTTAAATTGTTATAAAATCGTGCTTGATATGATAAAATAGGAAGTAAAAACTAAAGAGTATTGAAAAATATAACATACCTTGTCTTCTATTACTTTCTCAAAATGTTGGATTAAACATATATTTGTTGGAAAGTCCCACATCGAACGTGTAAGAAAATTAAATATAAAATATAAACTTTAGCAATCATTTTAATTACTCAATTTTTAGGTATGAAGTTAGGCAATGATTGAAATTATAAATCTTTTATTAGTATTAGAGACACCTTAAGAAATTAAAAAAAAATAAAAAAATTTAGAGGCTTATTCTCACCTGTAATTAAGAGAGCGATGTACTAACTACCTTTGAAGTAAGGCAGAGTGTTGGAAAGTCTTATATCGAAGGTGTAAGAAGACTAAATATAAAATATAAGTTTTAACAATCCTCCTCCTAACAAATGAATTTTTTAAAATATAATTAAATTATGATTAAAATTATAAATTTATTCTATATTCAGTGCAGAATCAGAGATGAACACAAATATTGGGCCTGGACTGCCCAAGTTAATCTGCCTCAATGATACACCATCTTACGTAGGACGAAATCAATATATGAGTTTTGGTTTTCTTTTTAAGGCAATTGCTAAGTTACAAGAAATATTATATAGTAAATTTTTAATTTTTAATTTTTATTTTAAGAAATAATTTAAAATAATATTAAAAAATTAAAATAATTTTTTACTTTTTTATTTATTTACTTGTGAATACTTGTTATATATTTTTTTATTTTTTTACATTATTTCTTAAAATAAAAAACAATAAAAATAAAAACGGTAGAAAGATCCTTTTCTTAAACGCCTTTAAATGAAATTAGTTGTTTGTCCCAAACAAATAAAATTAATTTACTTATCAAATTCAATCAAAGTCATGATATCTTTAAATTTAAAAAAAAATGACATCCACGTAAAGATTAAAAAATGATAAAAACAATTATTTATAGCCTGATTCCTAAAATACTCATAAATAAAAATGATATACTTTACAAAGGATTTTGATGCCATTTAATTAGTATTTGAGACTAAAGTATTTGTCATCCTTACTTTGTTTTAAGATTTTGATCCAAATATACTATCCCACCGGAGGAAAAGAGCGATGGTTTTTTCTTCTTTGGATAGAATTTAATTTAAATCAAAAGCTTCATAAAATTTGTTAAATGCATGTATAGACAAAAACCAGTAACATAAAATTTGTTTGGGTATGGTGGTTAATACTTAAATAGGTAATTTGTATTAACAAATTAGGAGTAATCCTCACAAAAAAAGTTATACATATAAATACTATTATTATTCTCTCTTATAATTATTTTTAGTTTCATTTTATATGTGACATCATTCTTAATACTATGTGGTAATTGACTTCCTTTCAACTTTTTACTCCCCGAAAATGTAAGAAGACGGAGACTGGGAGGAGTGCTTGAGCAGTGGGCCTCGTTCCAATCATGGAAATGGGGTCCATTTGCATCACAAACCTCAGAAAGTGACCCCAACCTTGCCGTCCTACTACCCGGTGCGTGCTTAGCCACGTTTTCACCATATACGCCGCCTAACTTTGGTTATTAATTTGAATCAACTCCAAAGGAGGCATCAATATTTTCTACGCCTTCTACCAGTCTACTGGATTTGTCATTTTCTTGAGGACATTTTAGGACCACCAAGGGAAACTGGAAGTTTCATTTGATTAAAAAACCTAGTTCTAACATAATTAGATTCTGGTAGGTGGATGGAAATCCACTTAATTGTGACTGCCACACCAGTGGGGAGCCAGATTCCACAACCCTTCACAACTTAGCTTCCATTTGGAGCTCTCAACCTCCATGAGCATCAGTTTCTATCCTCATCCTACCAGTTTCCTTTCTTTGTGGCCCCTTTCCCTTTCCTTTTTCCTTTCCCGTTCTCATTCTCAACTCTTGTTTCCAAAAGGTCCATACTTCTTATTTTTTTCGTAGTATCTGGTGAAAGGGGGTACTCCCATCCATGAAAATGAAGTAGTACAAAAATATATTGTTTTTTCCTCAAGTCATGTTCATCGACCAAGATGAAGCTTATCATTGGAAGATTGATAGTTGTTTTGTTGAGGTAGCTCATTCCTGTCAATAAATCTCATGACAGGATAATAAGTTCCAAGTTTAAAAATTCCTAAACTTAAAATATCCACTAAACGGTCATTAACATACCTTTTGATTGGAAAAAAAAATCCTACTAACTTTCACTTGGGACAATCACAGTAATTTTTGGTTTTTCTTTTTTAATCTTTATTGCAATGACAGTTTATTTTGTAAGTGTTTTAAAATTAAAAAGAGTGTGAACATAAATTTTATAAATTTTAGAAAATGGTTTAATATAAATTAAAATTAAAAATAGTGTAATGTATGTTTTTAAAGCTTGAGCAAAAGTTAATGAAATTTATTAATTTTTTATTGGTGTGTAATTATACACATACAACAAAGAAACTATTTTTTGGGTCTTGACCATATTTTTGGAGTAGTATTTTTTTTATAATTTTTATTTTAAAAAATAATTTAAAAATTTAAAACAAATGAAAAAAGTGAAACAAAAATAAAAAAATTAATAACACAAGTATTTAAAAATAAATAAAAAACTAAAATAAAATAAAAGTAAACAAAGTAAACAAACTCTTTTAATTTTTTAATTTTTTAAAATTTTCTTAAAAATTATAAAATAATAAAAAATTATTTATAAAATATTGCTACTCAATCCTATCATTTGTTCTCTCAAATTCTGTACCCTTTGGTGAAAATAAAATGGGTGTGCCCACACCCTTTTTTTTTGTTTTTTTTTCTTTATTTTTTTATTTTTTAAAATTATATAATTATTTTTTATATCATATACTTTTTTAAAAATATTTTTTTTATATTTTTTATATTATTCATCAATAATTTTTTTATATTATTTATTTGTAAGTTAAAAATTTTAAAAAATAATAATATTTTTAAAAAATATAAAAAAAATTAGAAAAGCTCCCCTACCAAACTTTTATAAATGAATTTATCAATTAAATTAACGAGCACATTTTATAATTACACTTTTTTTGGGGTCTGGCCCAATATGAACTTTTCTGTTATTGCATCGTCATACTGGACTCGAAGTCCAGAAAAAAAGCCCTTTTTCTTCTTCTTTGGCATACGCGGACTAGTCCAGACTCTAGCTACAGCCTACAAGGAGCGACACACCGTACACACACTCTGGTTCTTCAACTGGTCGAATCCACCATTGAAGAAAGTACCTCTGTCTTAAAGGCAGCGTAAAGCACGGCAGGAAACCAACGCAGGAGGGGTCAATGCAGTCGAGCACGAAAGGGCAAGGAGAAATTCAGAAAGTTGAATTTGAGGCTTCGGAGATTGAGTATGTGAGTTACGGCGGTGAACAACACCTTTCCCTCATCATGAACCTCGTGGATCAAGAGCTCAGCGAGCCTTACTCTATCTTCACATACCGTTACTTCGTTTATCTATGGCCACAGCTTTCTTTCCTGGTTCCAAAATTTGTTATTTTCATCTTTTTCTTCTTTGGGTATTTTATCGGCTGAGTGGTTGAATTCGATCAAGATGTTATTTTCTTTTGGTCTGGGTTTTAGGCATTTCACAAAGGCAAATGCGTGGGAACAGTGGTTTGTAAGATGGGGGACCATCGTAACACGTTCAGAGGGTACATTGCAATGCTGGTTGTGATCAAACCCTACAGAGGAAGAGGCATCGGTAAATGCGCATACTGCTCATGGCCTATTTTATGATGTGCTTATTAGAGCAACTGTAAAATTATTAGAGCTACATTGTTAATATCCTACTTTTGGCCCTTCCTTAATTTTGCAGCTACAGAACTGGTTACTAGATCTATTAAAGTGATGATGGAATCGGGTTGTGAAGAGGTATGGAACTTGTATATCGTGAGTTTAGAATTTAGGCATGTGGAAAGGAATGAAAAGTGAGAGAAATAAAGAAGCTTTTAGTTTTCATGTTGGCTGGTAAGAAAAACTGAAAAAGAAACATAATTTCGCTTCCCTTGCTTCCCTACAACTGAAATTTGAGAAGTCAGAAGACTCGAATGATTTTGTTCATAATTACTATCATATATATATTTACACATTTTAGATAAAACATATAGGTAACCTTATGATTTTAGAAAAAAAAATGTTCATTTTGTTAGGAATATAGTTTCACCCCATTAAGCACAGAATTGGTTCTCACCCTTTATTTTCGCTAGATCCGTCTGTTCATTTTCTTTTCATTTGTTCAACCTTTTATTTTACCTGGTACACCCTTAGTTAATAGTTACTATGTGTTTGTTTCATATCATTATCAATCAATTGCTCGTATGATACTGCTAGTAAAGAAACTAGAGAAATATGCAAAGAGATTTGAAAATGGAACTCGGAGTTTTTGTTTGATTATTATTGACATTTTGCTGACTTGGATTATGTGACATGTGAAAAGACAAAGCATGGAGACTCTGGTATAGTGCTGGACATGTCAAGAACTTGTTCTTGTTGTGGTTAATTTTTTCTCCTTAGTTCCAGTTACCTTCTATGAATTCTAGTGGATGACTCAAGGGAGAGAATGAAAATCCCATATTGATGATCTAATGTGCAAATGTTCTGCAAAAAAAAGAAACAGAAAAGAGATATAGAAAGACAATATTGTGTTTTAAATATTGAAAGCCATACAAGTTTACTAAGTTTTACATATGTGCACTTTATAATGGTCATTGGTCTAATGTTTATTTTACCAGCTTTATTTAATGTTGAAGGTCCGAGTTATATAATTGCAACCTGATTATCCTGGTACTTTTGCATTGATGAAGTTTGGATTATGAGAGTGTCCTTTTTTCTCTTTTGCCTCTTAAAACATGGGGCTCTGTTCTTGCTTTCTGCCCTTTCACTTTTAATTTGCTTGGTAAGAAAATAGTCAGGAACTTGTTCTGTTTTCACTTTTCACTTTTTAATTGTACCTCCATGGTGAAATTCGGTTCATTGTAGTGAAGATACTTGGGACACCAGGAAGCCTAAGTTACAATTGCACGTAATTATAATTTAGCTTAACCTGTTTTGAATTTGGACCCTGGTGGACAAACGTAATGGCCAGACTACAATAGTAAGTCCTGGGAAGTCAACAGAGGGAGCAGCTGATCACTTTCTTGTTGCTTTGCAAATTTTCAGGTTACATTGGAAGCAGAAGTCACAAATAAAGGAGCACTAGCACTATATGGCCGCCTTGGGTTTATTAGGGCTAAGCGGCTCTTTCACTACTATTTAAATGGAGTTGATGCTTTCCGTCTGAAACTCCTATTTCCCCTGCCAGAGATACACCCATCTCTGCCTATGATGACAGATAAAGATGACAGCCACTGGCATAGCGGCCATGGACCATCTGAAGAATGATCTGACCCCGTCAATGGTTGTATATTTAAAGAAGCAATGATGCTATGTAGATATTTATGCATAGCAATTCTGACATTACTTTTGTAACATAACTCCTCTAAGTGAATTGAGTATCTATCTTTGAAAAAATTCAGTTGCTTTGTTATTTGTTTTTGTCAATGACCAATAACTTTCTATTAAGGTTGTTGTAATCTCGAGACATTTATGTCAAAGCAATGATTTCATTCTTTACGAGTTAAGGTATCCTTCCATTTGTACGTTACTACTGATGCATATATTTGGGAGAATCTTAAGTTCCACATGTCGTCATAATTAAGTTTAATTGCAGAAGCGTTTATTAGATAGCTTGGATAGGTTTGGATAGGTTGGTATTTTGAGCATGAGTTTTAAATAGAAATAAATTTTTTTGTAAAAATATTGGTATTTAATGATTGAATGTAGTTGTATAAAAATAATTTTATTGAAAAAAAAAGTATTGTGTTTAGATATAAAAATATAAAAATATTTTTAAATATGTAAAATTATTAAAAATGACATAAAAATATTTTTTAGATAATTTATGAAATATTTTAAAATATATTTATCTAACAAGTTTTTTCTTTATTTTATTTAATATATTTTTTTTTAAAAGTTATAAATTTTAACTTATGAAAAAAAAAAGAGATTTGTTTTTTTTTTAATTAAAACATTGTTTTTAAAAAAAGCTATGTCCATATTCTTATTTTTCAAAAATCACTTTTTGTATTAAAAAATAGCTTTTGCTGGGCAAAAAAGACCATCCAAATGCCGTGAAATACATTTTTAAGCATCATATGCCAGTTCTACTCGTTCTAGTGAAAGTTAATCAGTATTAATGGGTGGAGGGTGAATTTATACAATATAAATAAATAATTTTTTTAAACTTTTTATTAAAAATATTTGAAATAGTAATTTTGTAAAAATTGACCCCTAAAATGTGTAAGATGTTTGAAAGGTTTAAGATATTTAAAACCAATTTGTATTGAGACCTATATCTAGTCTCTTTGACTTCTAATAAAATTTTTTTCATTAATCAACAATACTTTACATTCTGATTTTTCTTATTTACCATGAATAAGTGGTTTTATTGCTCACAACAAATATGATGATTTTCAAGTTCATCACCAACTATAAATATAAATGGTTTTTACTCACTCACCATAAACAAAAGGGCTTTACTATGCTATTCCAATAGTAGTCATGCTTTTGAATTAACATTTTATTTTATTTTTGTTATTTTAGTTTTGGTTATTTTATTTTTCTTATAATTTTTATTTTACGAAATAATTTAAAAAAATAAAGAAATTTTTTATTTTTTAAATTTATTTCTTAAAATAAAAATTATAAAGAAAAATAAGAAAACTAAAATAAAAAAATAAAATGTTACTCAAAGAGTATAACTACTCTTGGAATAGCATATCAAATGCTTAAACGAAATTAAAAATTTGAGATGAAAATAATTATTCTCTTGAAAAGAATAATTTGCTCTTTGTGTTTACTTTTTTTTTTCTGATTTTGTTATGAAATCTCACAAGGTAGATAATTAAACTATAAGGACTAATATGCAAATGTTTCTCACAGGTTTTATGCCCAACTTCCCTGTCTGATTCAATGTTCCTCCTTCATCTTTTCATAACTTTTAGATATAGCCATTGAAGCTTTCAAATTGTTGCCTACAGTATTGGGATTTCATTCTTCCATGAAATTGCAACTTTGATATGATTTGAGGATTTGAAAATTTGAACTTGATCTCTCCTTGATTATGGATATTGATAGCAGCTTTTATTTTTATCTTCTTTCCCTTTCTTGGCTTTGACTTCTTTCATAATAGATTCTTTGTTTTTTTAAATTTGTATTTCCTTCGTTGCATTTTTCATGCTGGTTTTCAAATTGGATCTTCCATGAGCTAGTTTTCCTTCCTTTCCTTCTTTACTTTTGTTTTGACTTCCCTTTTCACATTTTCTTCCTCTAGGAATATTGATTTTTGAATTTGTTTCTCCTTACATCAAGGTGAGGGTATTTTATAATACTTTCCTTTGTTGTTTGGGCGAAATTTCTTCTTCCCTTATTTGCTTGCAGCTTGATTTATTTCCTTATTAAGAGATGCAAATTGATCTTTGTTCTTCTGTGCTAGAAGTAGGAATTATTACTTTGATTACATATTATTCACTTTTCTTCTTTAAAGGTCTTTGTTGCCTAATGTTGTAAAGCGTGTGGTAGTTGTTTTCAGCTTTAGAGACCCAAGTTGAAGGTTTGAGTTTACCCTTGCATTTAATTCTCGTGTAAGCAAGCCTCTTAGCTATTTTCCTTATCATTTTCACGTGTTTTAGCCCACTTCATTTTCTCTTCCTTTTAGTTTTGCACTTATTTGGACTTTACATTAAGGAGGCGTTTAATATCAGTGGCATTTTTATTCCTAGGAATTGTGTTTTCTAGGAATCGTATTTTATGGAAATCATGATTCTTGGAAATGTTATAAAATACATTTGGTTGGTCTTGAACTTATCTGGAAATGTTAGCTGGAATTTTTCATTCCCATGTTTAGTTTAAATATAACTTTTCTAGGAATTTGTAGACTTTTTACAAAAATACTCTTAAACAACAATTTATTTATTTTTCACTTGCTTATTCATATATAATAATTGATAAATGTTCAATACAATTTAATTTATATAATTGTATAATTTATTATTATTCTAATAATTTTAATATAAATAATATTTATATTAAATTTTATTAACTATTTTTTAAAATATTTATATATTTATAATAATTAATATAAATTTCTTTATCCATTACTTCTTTATCTATTTTATTTATTTTATATATTATTTATTTATATATATAATTTATATTATTCTAATAATTTTAATATTATAATACTTATTTTATTAAATTTTATTAATTATTTTTAAAACATTTTTATATTTATAATAATTAATCTAAACTTCTTCATCCATAACTTCTTTATCTATTTTATTTATTTTATATATATTTTTATTTATATATATAATGTATTATTATTCTAAATTTTAATATAAATAATATTTATTTTATTATATATTTTAAAAATATTTTGATATTTATAATATTTATAATAACTAAAAAATATATATATACATGAGATAGGGACAAAATAAACTTTTTATATTTATAAAACTTTTCATATTCATAGGAATTTACGAATACCACCATCCCCATATGAATGTTTTGGTGGGAAAGTTGACAAAAAATAATTTCTAAGAATTTTAATTTCTTGTAAATAGTTTTTAAAAAATCTGTACCAAATAAAAAAATATTCGTTTCTCAAATTAAGATTCTTAATAAATTAAAAAAAAATTCTCATACCAAACCCCTATTAAATAACTAATGATATCCTGTATTATTTTGCCTTTTTCTCCTCGTACTTTGCCCTTTGAGATTTTTTTCTTCTGCTCAAATGTCACTTATTTTTTTCCTTTCATAGAGAATCTAACCGTGAGATGTCTTTCTTATTTACTTCTTTTGCATTCAATGTCTTTATTGCACTAATAATGTTTTATTCTTTTTTTTTAAGTTCATTTACTTTTTAACCCATGCTTCATTCTTTTTTTTTTTTGCAAGATTACCACATATTTAATTTTTCAACATATTTATCCATTGTACTTTTGTTTTATATTTTTCTACCATCATAGTATTTGGAGTGCGTTTGGTTCTCCTTTAAGGAGAAAGGAGAATGAAATTTTTTGAAAATAATGACTTCTGTAATTTTTTTAGTTGTTCGTATCTGCTTCTTCTTGAAGAAGAAGGAGAAATAAAATGAGAAATTGTGATTAAAGTAGAATCTCTATTTTGTAACTTCTCCTTTTAGGAGAAGTAGATTTATTTTTTC
>JASKGM010074722.1:0-15509 GCA_034509205.1 Ceratonia siliqua
TTTTTAGAGAATGCCCCCTGCTTAAGGTAATAGGACGAGGAGTTCCAATAGAATGGCACTTTACTAACCATCGGTTTTCATAGCGGCTATTGGTATACGGCACACTAGATTTCGAGTCTCCCCTGCAAGAACTATGGGTTCCTTCTAGCCCTGTGCGTCAGACTATGCCGCTCCCATGCCATTCCAGACAGATGGATGAAGCTCTCCCAATCCTTTATACGCTCTACTGAGGCGGGGACCTAGAGTAGTGCACAACTATAGTATAGGTAGTTCCAACCAACCCTAAACTACAAGCCAGGGTATGAAAGAGCTAGAGCTTTAATAAGGCTTATCGTAGTCGTTCTAGAACCTTGGATAAGAAGGCTAGGTATATGCTTAACCCCCGGCGACTACCGGGGCTGGGCTAATTTTCCAAGTCGAAGCCCTTTTTTCGTAAAGCTTTAACCTTTCTTTCTTCCACTGAAGCTTTCTCCCACTCGATTTAGCTTGATCCCATTCCGGAAATGGAAATGAAATTGGATCTTTTAGGCTTTCAACACTCCTACAAGGATACTACTCATAAGAGGACTGCGGAGACGACTACTATCTATTCAAATATTAGAGGGGGACTCCAATCTTGAAAACTCCAGCTAGATGGTCTATAGATTGGTTGGTAGAAAGTGCAACTGCTGGAACTGCAACTTGATCGATGGAAGGGGCGAAGGCGCTGTTAAGCCCTCCTGCTACACTGGTTGTAAGAAAACTCGTAGTATCAATATGGGATTACCAAAAGGCAAAAGGCGGGCTGTAAGAGGAATTCCTACTAGCTGGATGTTGAGAGCTGGCCTTCCACCGGATAGCAACATACAGGAAAAGCCCTAACCTTAGCATAACATAAATAGTTTATCTGCAATTGTCTCGTCTTAATCGACAGCAAAGAGAACCCCCTTAGAGAGACCCTCTCATGGGGATCCTACTATAAAACATACCTACCCGACTATGGAAGGCTAAGGCTACTTTGGACCTACGTATTGCCGGACCGACAGCATAGAGAAGTAACTCGGCTGAACCGTACACCTATGTAACTGGCTTACTTTCTCAAGGACAGATTTCATTTACCCTTGCCCTAGAGCCGCCCTCTGAATGATTTCCCGCCCTATGCATTTTTTTTATATTCAAGTCCTAGAAAAGCCCTATAAAGAAAGGACATAGAAAGAGTGGGTTATGCTAGAGATTCCACTTGGGACCATAGATTATACTTTTCAAAGAGCCTTCTCAAGCTCTTTTCTTTTTGCTTATGAGATAAAGCTTACCTTATTTAGCTTTTAATATACTTCAGGCCATCCTAAGATGCCTACTTCAAACTTGCCTTCTGGTCTGGGGTAGACTAAACATATAAAGTGTTACCAGGCATTGGCACTGGGTGATATGTAATCGACTCAAAGATTTCATTTGTGCCTGACCTAGCCCTCTCAATGAAATATAGAAAACTTGAGAAAGAAAATAGAAAATATATACCAAAGGCAAAGCAATCTATCTACTATAGCCCCACCTTTTAATTCTTCGTATCTAACCTATAAGGGAAATCTATATTACTATTATCCTTAGCTCTACAATGAAAAGAAGCATACTTGAAGGGCCCCCTAGGTAAATAAATCTATCTATCTATTATCCTTTTAGACCTCCTCGGGAATGACTCCTAACTTGGGATACTCCTGCTTTTGCTCGAAAAAAGACAGCTATCAAAAATTCTATCCCGCTGATATATCCCCTGCTTCTAACAAGGCAGTTAGATGAAAATCCTCTGCTGGCTTTTCTGATGGTGCCATACTCATTTTTCTTTTTTGGCTCTTCAGCTTCGTAGTAAGTGAGAAGCACTGAAAACTAGAAGTCAATTAAGGGCAAGCATGGACTAAATCCTGGCTCGTATTCGTATTCCCGTATATTGAATCTATCCTATGAACCCCGCTAGAGACCTAGAATCCTTACTAGCTTAGGGTACTTATATAAAGACTTTCAGAAGTTGTAAGGTCTCTTTGCTCTATCAATGAAGCTATACTAGCAAAGACAGAGCTGAGACTTCCCTTTTATAGCCTTAGGGCAGATTGAAGCAAGTTGAAAGGCTAGGCTATAAGTAGAGGGCTTTTTTTTTCAAATGGCAGCCTATTCTTCTTGAGTAGTGCGTTAGATCTTTTAGAAACTGAAGTTAAGATAGAATTTAACATACGTAGAAATGTACCTGAGGTTTTTGCTCCACAAAAAGCAGCCCGTCAAGGAAGGGCTTCATTCTTAGGTATATGGGGATCTCCTACATGGCGTGGGTAAATTCTATCCTCTTTTTAGCTGAGCCTTAATCTTTAAGAAGTTAAAGTTATCTACCTAACTAACTTATTTAAATAGTAAACCCTTTTTTTGAATCATATTATAGACTCTTTTTTTAGGATTCCGGCTTACTAATTTGAATCCTTGGCAGGCATGACATGCTTGTGTCTTCGTGCTCCGCTCCGGATCCGTTTAAGAAATTTGTTACTCCTTTTACACATTAGAGTATGGGGTAAGCTCAACTCTCGCTGTGAGGGCTACCTAAGCACTTGTGAAGTAAAAAAGGAACTAGAGATGAGAGGACAACCGACCCGGGCTCGCTCCTAACTAAATACTAGGAATCAGAAGGTCTTGCTTCCTTCTTTTTACACTAGAAATAGGATATCAAGATTCAAGGGGCGAAGCTTAGTTCATGTAGGCGTAAAAACTATGGTTCACAGCCCGGCTGCTGAAGACTTACAAGGAGAGAATGAATGGGAGGAGGCAATGAATATTGGAAGGAGTAATGGGCTTTTTTACCTGGAATTGAACTAGAACCAATCCCTATCTATTAAGCTTCGAATAGTCAAGGTATGCTTTTCCAAAGCCAGTGTTGAGATCCGCCTTCGTGGACAATAGGCCTCGAGCTGGTAGTAGCGACAAGGGAGGAGTGCCGCTTAGCCCCTTGCTTTTTATGGCTTACCTTCGTACCCAAGGGAGGTTTGACCCACCAACCAAGTCCAGCTTTCTCATTAGAAGCCCCTGCAGATTGAGGGCAGGGCATCGATCATTTGTTCATGGTCAAACAAAGCGAGGTCTGAGGCTCATTCAAAGTCAAATCAAGGGGAGGGGTACGATGAATACATTGATTATCTGAGTCCGTCTAGTCTCGACAAGACGGGGAGGGGCGGATTCCTTGCCTACAATCTCTTTTGAAAGGTACGATAGCGAGAGCAGTGCTTAGTAATAATAGGGTGACGATCTTCCTGCCTTGCCCGAATGCTTGGGATTGAGCCAAGAAGGGTAATGTATCAAACCACTGTTGAGTACATATTCGACCTCATTTCATTGATGAGGATTCAAAAAGCTCTAATAAAAAGGTCTGCAAACACAAAGCAGGTCGCCTTTAAGTGAAATAAGATTTTCGCCTTTGTGAGAATGAGCTTGCCGTTGTGAGTGGGTCATGCTATGAACAAGGACAAAGAGAAAGGAAAGGGGAAGGTAGTTGGCTTACTTGCTTGTAAAAGGAAAAGACTGATGCTTTTCTCAAGGCAATCCAGAGGTCGGAATAGAATGTGGCCGAACAGTTTAGCAAAGTCCCCGCCCATAACAATAAGGCTTAGGTCTTCTTTTAACTTCAGAGCACCACCGAGAACAAGCCGAAAGACAGATCTCATCACAGCACTTGCTTTCCCTAAACTATCCATCTTTAGAAGTAGGGCGAGCAAAACTGAAAGAGGGAATTCTCTAATCCGATAGCCTTACAACAAACAAGCTTGCTTAACGCACTAGCTTTGAGTTCCGACTTAAAAGCTCTTAGAAGAAGTTCAAAACAAAAAGACAAAGCGCATCGCTCTCACGCTCGTCAGTTAAGTTATTCGCCTTACTCTAACAAGTAAGCAAGTAAACTACCTTTTATAAACGAGTGTTGTGTACTAATAGACTGACTTACCGTAACCGCAAAGAAAGAACGGTTCTATCTATGCAGGAATAAGAGCAGGCGGTAAGTGAGGCAATTCCTTCCGGTAGTGGATGCCGGTGTCCTCATCGAGCTTCAAATCGAGCTGCAAAGCGCTTCCCATGACCCCAATCCGGAGAACACGAAGACACAAGCATGTCTCGCACCATACCCATATGATAACAAGTGATTAATATTCCATCTGGGAACCCTAACCAAACCTGAAATGGGAGTGGTAGGATACCACCGGGAGAGAACAATCCCCAATCTCTTATTCTCGATCCGTCCCTCACCGCTCTTACTTAACTTACGTTACGGCTATTACCTTAGATTAGCACTAGGAATAGTCGATATCACCCAAAGGCATTGCTAAATGAGTGAGAGTTTAAGGCTCTGCAAGACCTTTTTAAAGTGACTTAGTACCTGACAATTTCTCCCGAAAGTACGCAGGAAGTGAGAACTAACTCGTACTCGTACGAGGAAGTGAGAACTGGGTTTAGGTTGCTTTCTTCTTTTCTGCTCTTCAAGTTAGAAAGGATCTTAGGCATCCGGGGACCGGCTTCGCGAGACCATTTAGGTCTACAACTACTACAAAGCTAAGCTCTATTGGGCGGTGCTTTCTCGATCAACTATCTCACGGAAGAGCATCAAAGAATAGGGAGAGCATGTATATAGGCATGCTATCATACATACGATACACAAACAGAATCTTATACGAAGAATAAGAGAAGCCTATAATATAACAGTTAAGCATATAGCTATGAAATTGTTTCTCATCCGATTTCATTGCAGCTTGGATTCTCTCTAACAACCTGCTTTTATTCTCTTATGAGAGAGTGAACCAAGTCATATATTACTATACGCAATATATACTACTTATGAGAATTCGAATTGTAACCTTTAGTGAGCCCAGACGCTTTGTATTTCTACGAACCTCGATTTGATATATGAGATTTCTACGAATTGAGTTCAGGGACCTATTGGAGGATGGGTCACGCGCGTATGCCTTATAATACTGACTGAGCTAAAAAGAAGGTTTTGAAACTAGAGGAGCGAGTTGCTCGGGGAGGAACTCTTAGCGAGCGGAGCTAATGAACGAGTTACGGCTAAAAAAGAGTTAAAAGAGCTAAATGTTAGTCAGCTGCAGGGCTGTTAGCGCACCACTGCTATGGCTAAGAAAGAAAGTTTTGAGTTCTTGTTGTTCTGAGCTAGACTCATAGTCCGAGTTTGAGCTCCTCACATTATTGCTCTGCAAGACCTTGTTTTGAATGCCCTCAATGAGTTAATGGTACCGGCCCGTTCTTCCTATCGGAATAGAGTAAGGGCCCCTTCCCTTGTTCTAAAGTACCCCCCCGAGGGGGACAAATAAATGGGGGTAACGCTCCAATGAGCTTTAGTATAGTAAGTAGCTTGAGCTTGCTTACACCGTTAGTGTGCTAAGATTTCGAAAACTCTTATTATCTATTCTCCTCGTTCCGAGCCTTGCTGTCCTACTATTAGAAGTGAGGGTTTTCCCGCGCGTCTCGTCTTTGGTGACAAAACTTCTCTTGTCCATCTCCGTCTGTGAAAGCATTGGCATTCAAAGGTAACCTTAGCCTTCTCCTCGTCTTAGGAAGATGAAGAGGAACTCTTGACATCGAAAGCAATTCTTAGGAATGACACATCTGGCGTTGGATCAAAGAGCTAGTTAGAAGTGGTCTCTTGCGGGGATGCTTTCGGGTATTTCCCGGGATTTCTCTTCATCCATAGAAAGGATATTTGACTTCGAGGACCTTTTTAATAAAATGAGTTTGCCACTAAAAAAATTCTAACTTATAAGTAAAGGCGGCCTATACTAAAAGAATCATCATAGGAAGGAATCCACATCTTTGCGGAATAGACACGTTCTGGAGAAGAAAAAGTTTAGCACCCGCGATTCCACTTTAGGAGTCCACTGAAGAAATAGCTGTTCTGTAAACCGCAACAGCAGCTCCTTAACCAGTTTTGTTGGGGATTTGGGTATGGCACTATTTAAGGCAAAGAAAGCGAAATGAGGCGGGTTATTGCTAGGGAGATCGAGGAGCTGTTCATTTAGTGAAGGTCAGACTCTTGCAGTTATCGAAGCTTTTGAAGAAGCCTTTTTCTAAATTCTAGCGTCTAGCGAAATTTGGTCATTGAGCAAGGTGTTTCACTCGGATCTTAGATCCATCGGACTGGCTTTAAGCCAAGTCTCTTTCCAAACGGGAAAATTTTCTTATCTCGATACAATCTTGTTATAGTATGCCAAACAAAGCATAGAATTAGCAATTGTATGACCCCAATTCTCATATGCAGCAATATGATTTGTTCCTTCATGATCTGCTCCTTATCTCCCACACTCCGCGGTGAATATACTCCTTCTCCTGATACCGCTGATGATCAATCATCAACACACACTTCTTCATCGTGGCATAGAGTTTCTCTCTTCTTAAAGTATACAACACTTCCCGCAAGTGCTATAAGTGAGCATCTTGGTCGGCGCTGTAGACAAGTATTTCACCAAAATACACAACTACAAACTTGCCAATGTATGGTCTGAGCACTTGATTCATCACCCTCATAAATGTGCTAGGGGCATTGGATAGCCCAAATGGCATAACCAACCTAGGTTTGATCCAGCTTAACACATAAGGCCATCCCTCGTCTTGAAGGCTGTTTTCCACTCATCACCCTCATAAATGCTAATTCGGATTTGATGATAGCCTGACTTGATCTCAAGCTTTGAGAACACTCTAGCACCTGCAAGCTTTTCAAGCATGTCATCCAATCTCGGTATCGGTAAATCAATAGGTTAGGTCTTCCTTGCCGTATGAGAGTATACTTAAGAGTCAGAGCGGGCGACATCCTACACAATGGTCTACCGATAGCCACATGGAAGGAGTTGGATCGCTTTCTTGTTCACCTGTACGAGATTGCTTTCTGTGCGCGTACGGATCGACAGAGATACGTCGTAAGTAAGAATTGCCAGTGAAAAAGAAATCACGATAAGAGGATGTTCTCCAAAACCACAAGGGGAAGGGCATTACAGCTTCGATTCGATGCTCTCAAACAGATGGCTTCCTTTCTCCAAGAGTAAGAGGGCATTCGAGGGCTAATGATATTCCCGAATCGAGTTCTCGGTCTCACCTAGCGTAAAGTAAGTAAAGCAGTCAATCCAGTAAGAAAGGCACTAAGACTCATATATTAATATTAGCTATTCGACATCGGCACAGGCTAAAAAGGAACCTAATACCTAAGATGTCAAAGAAATGGATGCTTCCTGCTTTCAGGAAAGTGAGGCACTACAGGTATTGGATTCCGCTTTTTCTAATGAACCAGGAGTTGTTC
This sequence comes from Ceratonia siliqua, assembly GCA_034509205.1. Taxonomy (NCBI): domain Eukaryota; kingdom Viridiplantae; phylum Streptophyta; class Magnoliopsida; order Fabales; family Fabaceae; genus Ceratonia; species Ceratonia siliqua. Next base: position 7,304 of record JASKGM010074722.1, read on the forward strand.
CCAGTGAAAAGGAATTTCTAGAGTCAGATTCAATAGATGGGCAAAGAACTCCAATAGCAAAGACCGCTAATGCCACATCTAAAATCATATTTGCCCCCCCCCATATGGAATAGCTGCAAAAGGGCTTAAAAGCTCCTCAGTGACCAAGAAGAAGGGAACGACAATCGTCTGCTAATCGAAGATGGACATTCGAAAGGAGTTTCTATATGTCAGATTCATGTTCTGTAACAACCGATATTCTATTAAGCACGCTTGAATTCAATAGCAGCCTAGTCTCAAGCAGCGGATGAAGTAAGACCTTATTCTATAACACCTTATGGTCATTCACTTACCTTCACCGCTCTGTTCTGCTTCTTTTATCATCGAGATTGGCTTGGTCTTCAAGGACTTCGTATCTTATCTGCGGAAAAGAGTCCGACTTGCATGTGTTAAGCATATTACATCTGAAAAGTCTAAGCTTACTATCAAATGCAAATGCAAATCGGTTTCAAATGTGCTATAATTGGAAAACTTTATCTCCCCTAAGGAATTGAGCTCCAAAGGAGGTGAGTTAATAGCATTTACTATGTGAGTTTGGGACTTCTGCTTGTTTGTTGGAAATCAAAATGAAAAAGACGAGCCTAGGAGCAGGCGCGCTCTTGCGTTGATTGCTGCTTAAGTTAGTTAAGGTGTGAAGGTTGCTTCTGCTGCGTGAAATCTCTTGGTAGAAGCTTTTTCTTTAGTTAATTCGGAAGCGGAGTCAGAGTACCGCCCTTCATCTTGACACTGAATCTTGATCCTAGAAGGAGAAGGCTCCCGAGTAGTTCTTGTCCCTAGGAATTTCTTTCTTTTAAGAATACGTTCGTATTTGATTAGAATTTCTCTTAGCTTCCACCCGGCCAACGTCCTCGTGAGGTGAGTGATTCTTTCTTTTCGACTAGAGGAGTGCTCTTTCTTTGAAATATTAGTAAGGGACCACCTTACTAATATTTCCAAACTCCTCGGCGACATAAACTATGAATCTTAGCTGCTTTCTTCTCACAGGTGCGGTAGCAATACCAAAGAAATAGGGAAGGAGGGGATTCAACATATGTTTGGGAGCGAATGACTAAGAATTTGAATTGCATCGGGCTTTGACTCTATTATATTAAATAGGGTTTAATGAACTAAAACAGCACATTCCGGCAACTACCCGTTCTAACACGTATCAGTACGTATTTCTTTCGTTTCTACCCGATCGCCACTCTTTATAGGAACAGTCGTGAGTTCACCTCTTGTTCCCCGATTCATCATAGAAGAGCATCCGCTCTCTTTCGAAACCGAAGACTTCTAGTTCCCCGGGTTGGAATCGACTCTTATATATAAGCTGAGAAGGAAGGAGGAATCCGCGAAAACTCGCTTTCGCTAGGCACCAAGGCTTCTTTGACTTCTAAATCAAGAGAAGGTTTAAGAACTCGGGCTAATTCCATTCCAGTCTTCTTAGTAGCAGGGAGAGAAATGGATTGTTTTGGATGGCTTAAAGTAAGGACTATGCTTCTTCTAATCCCTTCCTTCCTTCAACGGTAACTGCAGCTAAGACTGCTTATTCCTTGTTCACATTCGACCACGAGTTCAGAGTTGACAAGAGAGAGGGCGTACTTTGATTAGGATTGATAGTATTTACTTAAAGCTTCACTCCCTTTGAGCTAACAGCCAAGAAGAGTTCACATTCAACTTCCTTACCTTAAAACAAAACCATGAGCAGAGTGCCGCCGAGAGGAATCGGAGTTTCTTATTATTGAATCATTCCCATAGATTGCTAGTAGTTTAGTTCCATTCGTTCGCTTTAGAAAGGCTTTAAAGACCTGGTCTTTCTTTAACTATTCTAAAGGGCTTGAGCATATAATACATGAGAAATGACTTAATCAAGAGAGAGAGAACCCCTTTTCATTTTAACGGGATCAACCTGTAGACATGTTGCGCTGAACCTCTCTTCCTACCGCTAGGAATGAAATACATTGCGTGGCTGCCCGATCATGACGTAGTCCGAGATAGAAGATTGAAAAAAGCAGGGCAAGTGGGGGATGTTCCACGAGCTACTTGTTTGAAATCTTTTTCCATATCTTTTTTAGAGAAAGACAGGAGAAACTTCCCAAGCATGGTGATCGATGGAATGCTTGCTGTCAGCATCTGTTACTGGACATCTTGCTTGAAACTCTGTTCCTAGCACCAAATTTTTAGCTTTCTTTGCTTTTCCTTTATAGTAAAGCCTTTGCCCTATCAGAATCAGAATCGGCGGTTCTTCCCAAATGATGAGAGGAAGAGGCTTTTTTTTTCGCTTAGGAGTGCCCTATTGCTCTGTAGTATCGACTCTGTTCCTTCCCTACCTCCCTTTGCTTGGCTATTCGTGTTTAGCGCGCGCTCTTGCTTACCTTGCCCGAGCTTAAGCGAAGCGATCTGTCTTTCCGCTTGAATCCCTATCTGACTTCATTAAAGTAATGAAATAGCCCAGTTAAATAGCATTAGAAGCAGTTTCCCTCTTAACGAGGGATGGTTACACTGTCCCTCCCGACTCTTTGAGTCGATGACTGGTAATGGAATTCCTAACTTTGGACAGAGAGTGATTTCCGACTTTAGGTGTTGATACCGACTCTGTTAACTTCACTCTTGACAGCTTTTTCTCTTTTTAGAGTCACTCACACTCACAACTCTTATTGAACACTCCTAGCTATAAGGGGAGAAAGTGACTAGGCCGAAAAGGTGGCCTTAATCGATAGGGGGAGTACCTATGAATGAAGAACTGGTAACTAACCTCTTGACTAACGGCTTGTTCACTCCTTATAATGAAGGTAACGAAGTTCCGCGCAAGCGCAATCAACGTGTGTCGTTTACTTTGCTTTAATGAATGCTTAAATTCAATCGCTACTTCCACCGAATCTCGTGCAGCAGGAACCATCCGACTTCTTTTTCATAGTGCACATTTCCAATAGTGCCACAAGCTATAACTGCAGAGAAGGAGCTCTTAGCAATTGAAGAAGAATAGGCTGCCCTTAGCTGATTACCGGATTAGGCAAAGCAAAAAAGAAGAAAAATGCCATGTTTCGCCTCTAGTGACTCTTGAAAGGAAGAATTCGACTGCCCCTATAATCTAATCGGAGCTGCAGGCCAACTCGGAAGAGAAGGAGCTGTTCTCGCTGTGCATTCGATGGAGCAAGAGCAAGAGGAAGAACTCCTATGCAAACAGAAAAGACTGGGACCGGAAAGGAGAACTGCTATTGAATCGCTAGGCAAGTTCAGTGTCAGACTTTTCGCCTACCTTTAACTGATCTACTGATTCTAATCTATAGAAGGAGATCTTAAGTTCTAGCTTGTTCTCCTCTGAGAAGGCAGCCCGAAAGTAGGTGCTAGCCTGAAAACAGGTATTGTATTAAAGTAAAGGCTCGTGTGAAAGTTTCATTTGTCATAGCATGTAGATATATTTCCTTTTGCGCCAGTCATTTTCGATAGACGAGACTGGAAAGCCCTTATAATATAAGCGGCTCACAAGCAACATATAGACTAAGGTTGCCCATCACTCCCTCGCTCTTTTTTGAATGCCTTTCTATTCTCTTTCGTCTATGGTTCCTCCATAAGAACACTGAACGCCCAGCTTCGCAGAGCTGCTCTCTCCCCAGCCAATGGAGGTAACCTTATTCATGATCGACCCGCAGCTAATGCCCCTTGATGAGCCTCTTTTTTTATAACTCAAGCTAATTTCTTCTTCTTTTCCTGTTTAGCCTGACATGCATTTTACGACACTTCATTTTTTGCGGTTTGGGGTAATGTGTTGGTCATCCTCCTGAAACTCCTGTTTTTTCTAGGCAGAGGTATAGCCCGAGACATTAAATGTTTGAACACATTTGAGTTGGTGCTTACTTGTAGGAAGATTCCCCGCTCTGAAGTAAAGTCTTTGTGTTTTTGGAGCTCCTTCAGATTTGGGATTACAGTTTCAATTGGATGTGTCCTGGTAAAATCGTTAATGACTGATATACTGCCTAAGACAGGGCATGCTCTCCCCCTTTACTATAAAGGTATCGAGAGAAAGAAAGAACTTCCTGAGGGGCACGAAAAGCTAACTATATGCTGTGTGTGGGGTCAACAGAAAAATGTGCACATATTTAATATGAACCACCCCCATTTAACTAGTGCCGAAATCGCTGATCCAGCAATGGCAGGTGACACCTATGTTGAGATTACACAGTTGGTCAAACAAAGGATGATACAGATGGGCATCGTCCCGGGCTCAACATCCTATATCAATGTGTGTCGATTTCCCGCTAACGAAAAGTTGCTTAGATCGAAAGTTTGGAGTATCCAATGATTAGCTTAGCCCGGTAAGCCCACATATGAAGTATGAGAATCATAGTCAAACAATTACTCGCTCATTGACAATCAGACATTTTGACAAACGCCAGAGCGTACTACTACAGCAATGGGAAATTCCAAAACAATAGTAGAAAAGAGTATAGAACTGGAAAAGGAAGTTTCATTCTCAAAGACTTATCTTATATATTTTTCAATAAATCAATCTAAAGCCATCTCCTCTCCCTTATGGTCGAGCGGATTCCATCTCCTCAACCTAGACATAGAACTCCTAGCTCTGGAGCTGATTGAATTGATTCTTTTTAACAGCTACCGACTCTTCTCCTACTATCCTATTTGCCTTGTAATGACCTGTCTCTCTCTTGGAGCTAATACTCTTCATCAAGACTATATTAAAAAGAAAATGAAAAAAAACAAAGAAAAAGGAGTTAGGGTCGGGAGTTAGACATTCCTGGAATGATAACGGCCTTTTGATCATGCTTGAGGAAGAAGGAATTTTCCCCTTATGCCAAGAAAGAGAAATCCGGACTTGCTCCGGGGTTTCAGTTAGAATAGAAAGTCTCAAGACAAAGCAAATGCCGAAAGCAAGAAAGAGGCCCGGAAGGAACCCTCACTATATACTGAACTCGCTGAGAAAAGAGAAACTTTCTCATCCTGCTGTGCTCCGTTAAAGCAGGTACAATAAAGAAAGCAAAAAGCATTCTCCTTATAGGAATAAGCTACCCTAATACTAATAATAAGAAGAGAATGAAAAATTAGGAACGAATCTTTAACCAAGTGCTCGAACTGAGACTCGTTTTACAAAAGACTCATTTGAGAGGCCGATGATTAGACTTCTTTAGGGATGGCACCTTTTGCCTTTGATGCTCGAAGGAAAGTTAGCCGGTTTGCTCAATCGGATTAGCCAGGTCCGGATAATATAACTAACTAGTCCCTTTCCGGAACTGTAGGGGATATCGATTAGTACAGGGACGAACACTTTATTAGAACCAGCTTAGAGAGATTAAGAGGCATCCGGGAAAAAAGAAGAAAGATTGTTAAAGTCTTGCTAGTCTAGCAGCATCTTTGATTGACCCTCTAGTCTGAAAGAGATATAGGATAGAGTCATTTTCGATAGACGAGACTGGAAGACTCATCCTCCCATTGCTCTATCTCCGATAGCATGCAGCCCATAATGGAGACAGATATATAGAAAGTGTGCAGTAAGGGATTCAGTCGGAAAGTATGTGAAAGGAGAAAGTTTTCTTTCTACATGTAATCTCTCTAAGCTAGGCGAGGACTTGAACCTTGCATAATAGGCCTCTCTCTCTCTATCTAAAATATCCTAATCGTAGTTCGAATCTGATATAGTCTTTCGGTATTTCTCATTCCTTTGAAAAACTTTTTCTAGACAGGGAAATGGGGCATTGACCCTATCTTAGCCTTAGCAGATTAACTTACTCACAGAGTCTAAATCAGCCCTATCATCCAATCCAGGATTGCTTGTAATGCAAGAGAGGTCAATATCCCTTGAGAGAAGAGAGCAATTCCTGCGTGAGTTATAGTTGCTTTTCTTTCCAAACTAAGAGCAGCCCTTAGCCTTTATATTAGCTTCATAAGCCCTCATATTTCAAGTCAAGAATTCTTTCTTTTTAATAAGGGCAGAGAATGAAGACTGTGGCCCAATCCAATAATAATAAGAAGGGAGAAGAATTTCAATAGGCTAGCTAATAAGAGAAAGGCTATTTTTCATACTAGGTAAAAGGTCCGTACTATACAATACTATCTTCTATTCTGGTAGGACTTCAAAGGCAGTCACATGTCTGCATTTCTCAGGGAAAGTTAGCTAGCTATTAGCAGAGTGGGGAAGCAGCCCTAATAACTAGAGTCATCTGCCCTCCTCTCCTCTTTACATACTTCTGAGCCAGTCACTAGTCCCTTCCCTTTAAGGAGCCTTGCCTTATCCAAGTTGGATTCTTCCTTCCTAGACGTCAATTGAAATCGGACAACTTTCTAAAACAGCGTCTTTTTCGTTGCAAGCGCTATGTTCAACTATGCCCGGAAACTTTCTTGAAATTGGAAAGTTTCTCAAAACCCCGTAAACGTAAAATCTGTTGTTTCAGACGCAATTTCATAAGTAGAATAGGAAAAGGGCCCTGAAGAAGATGATATAGAGAGTCATCCGAAGCGGAATCTGCTGATCCAAGGCTAGGTAACGGAGCTAAGCTCAACTCAATTTATAAAGGCAATCGAAGCTCTTTTAATGCGAATTTAAAACACGTTGAACATGTATCATCATTCTGTCACCATTGTCGTCTACAAGGTCATTCGGCCCCTACTATATCATGCTGTAAGAAAGTTTCCAAGGCACCTGTTACTCATGCTAAAAACCTTTGCTCAAATGAGGGCGATAGTTCAGGCAGCTAATTCTACTAAGGACATCAGTGGTCCGACCTCGCCAAAGGCAAGCAACCTATTGTTGCAGAATCTGATATGGTTAACATTGTTACATCTTCTCCTCTCCCTTTGGATCGAAGGGAGTCTATTCCTTCCACGATCAGGTCTTCTCCTGTTATTGCTTCATCAAGGGCTCAAGCTATTGATATTTATCATGAGAAGCTATTGGAGGCGATGCCCAACAAGCTTTGTCCCACTGCTATTCGTGCTAAGGATTTTCTGGCTCCAGATGCTACGCCAGAGGTTGCTCTTAGTGTAAGGCCTTCTTCTGGTGGACGTAGGCTTGATATTATGGGAAATACCATCCCATCTCTGGAGGATCTTCGTATGTTTGCCTCAAAATTGATATCTCGGCAAACCCCCCCCAGTCCTTCTTCTCAGGTGGAGGTTCAAACTCAAACTCTAGATCATCATCAAGAGGACCCCCCTTGTCTTATCCCTTGGTGGAAAAAAGGGTAACTAGGTCTCAGACCCTTAGCTCTATACCTTCTTCTAAACAGTGTTAATGGTTAGCTGCCTCATATGGAATGAAAGGGGTATTATAGCTCCCAAGAAAATTTTGAATCTATATAAATAGATTCGGATTCATTTAATAAAAAGCTTGTTTTCTGACTGCTTTCCTTGCTTTCTGGAATAGCTTGCTTTGTGACTGCAAACTATTAAATTAGCCTGAGCAATTGCAATAATCGGGTTCATTTTCCAGCCTCCTCATAATATATCTGCTTCATGATTTATAGTAGTTCCAAGCCGGTGAGAGGCAGTGCGGAATAAGGATTGATTTCACTGTATCCATCCCTCGGCAATCAACCGCCCACCCAATCTACCTATTGTCGGAGGTCAATCGTTGCTCCCTCTCTCGAGATTGCAATCCCTATCGAGTCGGGAAGGAATGAGTAATGGGTCGGGGAATCGGGCATCGGTCCTCTTGGATCCGGTAGGAGCGAGAGTAGGTAAGTGAGTCTCGATCCGGTGAAGAAAAGAGAATTGAGTTGATAGAGACGTTAGATCTGGAGAAAGCATCTGGTCGCATATCCCACTTCCTTCACGGGAAAGGAACGGAGTCACTCGCCCTACTTCTAAGGATAGATAGAAAAGGTTGGGGAATGCCAGATGCGGAGGTGGCGTAGTTACAGGTGGGAGCAATAACAACAGAAGCAGCGGAAGATCCTGCAGTAGTATATTCGGTTGTTTGCGGTGGAATAGATTCAAGCGTCCGGGCCAGTAGATCCAGTTGATCGAGTAGTGGAGTTAGTTGCTTTTTTTTTGCTAATCCCGATGTTGATCCGACGCTTATTACCGGCGATAGTCGCAGTACAGGGAGCTTTCAAGGGAGGCAGACATGTATAGATAGTAGCAGATAGTGGCATACCTTCCGGATCGAGGGTCCCACACGGTAAACACCCTACGGGCGAAATACCGGCGGCGGGAGGAGCTGCAGGACCTATGGAAT
>JASKGM010074733.1:0-15508 GCA_034509205.1 Ceratonia siliqua
TACCAAACATAGGAATGTTTTATTCCCAAATCACTTTCCCAGTAATCTTAAGATATACCCTCTACCAAACGCCACCTTAGGAGTAATAAATTACTTGTTATGTCATATTTTGTAAGAAAATGTTGTTTTATGTTATTGTCAAGTGTCTAACATTTCTTACATTTTATTGTGTTCATTAATACTTTTTTTTGTACTTGTAATGCATAAGAAGAACAAAAAATTCACAATAATTGTTGAACAATTTTTAAATAAATTAATAACATAGAAAATAATATAGTAATATGCAACCGAAAAATATATCAGGGACAATTAACCATAAAGTTGAGAAAAGGAAATACCAACAATTATTATACAGCCCTAAGATTGGGGTGTTCCTAACTCTCGACCTTGTGGTATTATTTGTTTGTTGTAAAACTCATATACATTTATTTATCATTCATTAATTAGTTTTGCGTCATATATATATATATATATATATATATATTTTCCCATAATTTCCTTAAATGTAATAAAATTGGTATTTGCGAATGAAAAGTAGACACAAAATTGTGTATGAAATGTACCAGTAACGTTAAGAATTGCACATCAAATTCATAAACTATTCAACAATTGTGATATTTTATGACATAATAAAAAATAATTATTTACTGCCTAACATAAAAAAAACTTTGTGATCAAAATATTTATAAGTGTGGACTAAAGTTCATAAGCTACCGTGCGCAGTTGCTTAGCAACCCCCCTGGGGGGATTAAGCAACTATACACACACAATCAATTTTTGTTTCTTTGTACTCTTGTCCTTTGTCATAACATCATAGTTTGTTTATACTATTTGTAAATTTTTTATTTATAGTTAATTTTGTGAAAGAGTTTGAAATGATTTAAAAAAAATTTTCAACGTGGATTCTAGGTAGGTGGTTTCTATGGTACAGTTTTATTATTGGGGTTGTACCATACATTCTGACTTTGAATTGTAACTTTTTTTTACATGGTCATTGTCTCAGTTTTTTTATTTTTTAACGTTAATTAATTATTCAGTAGGTCATATAATTTGTATAGAAATTTGTTAAATATTTTTGAATATTTTTATGAATATTTTTTATTTTTTTATACTATTCATCTATAATTTTTGGATACTATTCATGCATAACCATACAAATTTAAGAAATATATGAAAACATTTTTTAAAATATGTCAAAAAATATATGATAACTAATAATTTATTAATATTAAAAAGTGAAAAAATTTTAAAAAATATATAAGAAATAAAAACAATAACAATATTATCCAACGGCCCCAAACTGTGGCGGTATGATAGATTCCACCTTATAAAATAACAGTTCCATTTTGATCTTATAGCATAAGTTGAGGAAATTAAAGATAAAACAATGCCAGCAAATATATTTTAAAACTGATCAGAACAAATAAATTGTTAAGAACATGATTGTAATAGGATACATCTCAAGACAATAAAAACAGAGTTACAAAAACACATTATTCTAAGCAACACTCCCATTTAGATTGTGCTGATATCCAAATTTTTTATTTTTTTGGCTTCATTTTTTGACGTTTTGATTTCAATTGCTTATTTGCTATGTTATATATTTTTGGTAGAAAATGTTAAAATGGCTTTGCAGTTATTTTTCAATTTTGTTTGTATGCATCAATGGCTGCAACAAATTTATGAATGATTAGTAAACGTAAATGCCAAAAAGATATAGAAAATTTCATAAACATTTAATAGTGCCACCAACTTTGTGATTTTGTGTATTTTGCTCAGGTATGTTGTCATTACTGAGATTTTGAATACTACTTACAGCAGAAAAGAAACACTGCAAAAATTAGGTTCTTACGGTTAGAATCTGTTGGAGGGAACTAATTATAACTTATTATATTGGAGGGAACCTCTCAAAAGTTTTGGTGGGAAGGTGGAACCTATATCGGTGGGAATTATGGGCGAAAAATTGGGGTATCCATCCATAAAGTTGAAAAAAGACCGGGAATAAAATTTCATGGAAAAGGCAATGCATCAAGCAACAGCCTTCATTAGGAAAAGAACAAAGTGCAGTAAAACAAAAGTTAACAATTGAGCTAAATGAAGAAAAAACCATCCCACACAGGATAATAATGATATTTATCTCAGCCAACGTTTCTAAGCAAAAGGGAATTTGCAACATTCCTCGCCAAGACCAAAATTATAAAAAAGTGGACAAACCATCTACACATAAATGGAAACAAATTTACTAAAATGTGAACAAAAGCAGTGACTATTAAATCTTATGGAAGCATGCCTTAGAACGTTTGCAATCGGGTGGAAGGTGACTGAACAATAAACAGAAAGAAGGTTCAAATAGAAAAATTAATTCCCCTACGTCAATGGCCAACCATTTACAGTCAGATACAAGTACAACAAAAATTTGCCCAATGTATAGTGAACTTGGAGCAAGATCATAATACCCGTATTCCCTCCACCCATGAAAAGAAGCTGATGTTTGAACATGCAGAGCATAACAATATGTACCTCATTCCACTTAAGAACAATAAGTAAACAGGGCATCCTAGGTGGATAATAGACAATGAGCAAAATTATAAATCCATAGAGACGCCAAAATCCAGAGTTGACACACGAATTGACAGGAATGCTTTCAGTATCACACTGAAATCCAAATGAGCCCCAAAAAGGGACATAATTTCCTTAATATACGCCAATCGGAGTGGATTCGTCTAGCAACAACTATCATCCTTCTAATGTTTATTATCCCGATGAAGCTGTTGCTTTATACGGGTCCTTCTCAACTGCACAATCATGCCAACAAATAAAAGCAATATAAGCTTAGTTGCAACACATAGTTGGCTTTGATCATGGTGGCTCCCATGCAAGTGCAACAAATATTCAAGTCGGCAATCCATCATTACTGACTAATTTTTCCATTTCTATCCAACCACTATTTCAACATCAGCAACTGAAAATCCAGGATAATTTCTGTTTTGTATCCGTCAACATAAGCACACATTTTATAAAAATAAAAATTGTCAGAGATAAGTCAGACAATTACACCCAAGTTCAAAGTACCAAAATTTCATATGAATTTACATATTTTTATATCAGGCATAACAAATTTCCCCACTCTTGCTTAAGGTGTTTATTTGCCAACGTTCCACAGCAACTCCATAGCAACTCCATACATATTAGAACAACATACTGACAGGTTCCTTGTCAGATGATGTCATGAACATTTACAAAGTGGCTTTGTACAGGAAACAAACTTGAGAATTAATACAGAAGCCAACTTTTAACTTCCAGATGTACATTAAATCATACCGTCAACCACAGACATGGAAGGGAAAGCAGAACAACCATCACCAACAGCCTCCCAATTCCAAAAAACTCATAAAATTATAAATGTCTGCCATACATACTGTGTGACAAAGAAGGCACCTATCTCTCCAATTTTGGGAATAACATGAAACCAGACATTGGATTCTATGAGGGATTTTGATTAATTATCATCTTCTGAAAGTTCTTATTTCCCTCTTCATACACATGTGGATTATCCTTTGAAGTAGCCTTAGGAGACTGTTAATTATTTCAATCCTTTTTAGTAGGATTGTGATCAAAAGCATTCATTAAGTTGTCAGAACACCCAAATTGAACAAAAGCAGGAATTGAAATCATTGCACAATAGAAGACAAGTAAGACATTTCAAAATAAATATATCACCTCTTTCCCATCACCACATTTAAGAGCATGAGAAGAAAATTTTCCAGACTCATCCGTTGGTAACCCATAATCATCCTTGTAAAGGTAATCCTGACCCAGTTTAAAAATAAGCCTTCAAAATTGACAAACAAGGGTAGTTTTTTAGGAAATCTCTTTGAGGCATGTTTTAAGCCCCTACAAGGTAATTTTTAATACTAACTAGTTATGGTAGGCATGTTAGACAACTAGTACCCCCCATAAACCGCCACCTAATGCCACACCTACACAAATGCAGACAAATTTTTAAGGGCCATTGAAATCCTAACGTTGCCAAAAGAAGCCTTCGTTTGCTAAAACGAACACAAAATTGGGTTATACTGATAAGTTTAAAAAGCTGGAAGTATCCATCATATCTGCACAGCCATCAGCATAGGTTCATGTAGTAAATTATCATGGTTGACGAAGGAACTTATTTTATATAACTCAACTTAATTTATAGACAATGATTATAAGAGCGTCATAAATACCAACAGGAACATCATACCCAGACAATATCGTTGACCAAAATATGCATATCACAAAGAAGATTATAAGGTTAATACTTGAATGCGACAAAAATGGTTTAAAGGGTTTAATTCCAATTTTATACTTCAGCATACAAATAAATAGGGGTGTGCAATGGGATTGGTTAACCGCCCAACCCGTCCAAACCGAACCAAACCAAAAGAAAAATTAACCAAACCAATTATTGAATGGTTCGGTTCAGTTAAATAGTGTCATAACCGAACCATATACGGTTCGGTTAACGGTTTTGAATTTTTAAAACCGCGGTTAACCGAACCAAACCGTTTATATTTAATTAATTATATATAATAAAAATTTTATAATTTATAATTTGTAATTTATAATTTAAAATATATAAAATATAGTTATATAATATTATAATTTATAATACATAAATATATATAATATATAATATATATATAATAACAAATATATATTAATTATTAAATTTAAATAAAATTTAAAAATCGATTGACCGATTAATCGAACCGAACCAAACTGTTAAATAACGGTTTGGTTCGGTTCGGTTTTTATACCAAATTTTTAAAAACCCGAACCAAACCAAACCGTCTAAATTTGATTGCTTTGGTGGTCGATTTGGTTCATTAACTAAACCAAACCGCCGATGCACACCCTTACATATAAATACAGCAAAGTTATTTCATATACAAAGTGTTTCACATGTTTATCACTTACTGCAGTTAGATTATAAAATTAACCCCAAAAACACTCACATAACATAAGAGGAAAAAAATACAGTTTACCATATATGATTTAAACCATTAACTACCTGCCTAAAAAAGGCCCTTTTACCCAATCAATATGGAAAGCGAGAGAGCAAAAAAAGGAACCAACCAAAAGTGACGAAGTTCACTAGTATTAGAACCCCAAAATACTAGCAACTGAACAAGGACCAAGCATAACGTTCATGAGCAAGAAAAATCAAAGGCGTATAAAGGCACATAGATTGGGAGTGACAGAAGGGCCAACTGGAGCGAAAGGGATGAACTGGACAAGGGAAAGAAAAAGGGCTCAACTGCAAATTATTAATAAATTTTTGAACAAAAATTTATATATAAATTGGAAGGTTACCTGCACTGTTCCACACATTTCCATCATATGTAGGCTGGGAGGTCATGAGGCCCCAAAATAAAAAAGAATAGCAAGTCCAATAATGGTGTACAACAATGAACACACTATGAATTTCATGTTATTGGTAATCCTGCACTAGTTATCCATGAAGCTGGAGTTGTTATGTGATACAAATTATTTGACTTAAATAATACATGATTAAATAAGGATGAAAACAAACTTCACTTAAACTTGCCCATGAACAAGTGGGAGATTGATTAGATAATGTAACAGTGCAACTGGCTCGGTTGTGTCCAACTTGTTTGCACATACCACATTTTCATGGCCTATTTAACCTACTACACTGACCGATAGGCCTACCTCTAGAACGGACCACATTTGGATCACCAACATCACAATCAAACCCCTTTGCATTCGTTGTTTGGGTGACACGCTTTAGCTATAACTCCGTTAGCATCTGGTGCACTTGATCTCGGGTTGCGTTAAAGTCATCAATTTTTTGACAAGCAATGTACTTAAGGCATTGTAAACTGTTCCCAAGAGACGCCATTCTTGTTTTGACTAAGTCCATGTTATTATATGTGGACGACTGACCCATCCCTTCCATTGACCGAAGTTCATCTTCCTTCACATTCTTCGTCCACCTCTTGTTAACGACACATGTTGGCAAGAATGCTAAATCCTCGTATGTTATTACACATAGCATGTGAGGGCAAGGGATGCCATATGATCGTAGCATGCCACACTCACACTGCATCTTTTCCCTATTAGGATTAGGGTTATAACATACCCGGTATTGCTTATCACTCATCTGATATCTTCTAACATAATATACCTAATTCCCACAAATGTCCTCAAATGTGTCAACTGACCAAGCCAACGAATCATGTAGTGACTCCTAAAAAACGATGAAGGCTTCTTTTGTATACAGATCAGACGCAGGCATTTCAAGTGCACCATGTGCAGTACTCAAAACAAACTTCCCAAACTGTGACGTATAATCTGCTTGCAATTTATTAAATCTCATTGAATCCAAAGCTTGGTGGATGTGTAGACCGAACTCCTGTAAGTTATATTTCCTATCAACATAGGTTCCAAAATACGAATTAATGCCCTCACAGCGTGATGTCGTCGTGAATCCACACATAATTTTTCCTCTCACATGTGCAGTTGCCCACAAATGCCTCCTCGTATAAAGTTCCTACACCCATTCATTATCCTCAAGCCCACACTTCTCTACCATCTCAGTCCACCTCCCCTCAAACTCATCAACATCAATATTGGCTTTGGCCAATCTACCAAACTTCCTAACAAATTCCTTATTTTTGGTGTTAGACTGCGCATTTTGTTGTAGGTGCCATGAACATAGTTTGTGATTAGCATGAGGGAACAGCTCCACTATCGCATTCCTCATTGCTTTGTCACCGTCAGTCACAAAAGACATCGGCTCCCTCCCGTCCATGGACTGAAGTAGGGTTTGTAAAACCCACATGTAAGTATCTTTTGTCTCATCAATCAAAAGACAACACGCAAACACAACGGATTGCTCGTGGTGATTAACACTTGAGAATATGACAAGTGGTTTATTATATTTATTTTTCTTATACGTTGAGTCAAAGGCAACAACGTCACCAAAGCATTTGTAGTCCAACCGACTCATACCATCAGCCCAAAATAACTTATCCAAGCAACCATCCTTGTCAATGGTGTGTTTCATGAAGAAACTAGAATCATTCTCCTCTTTGCCAATCGAATATCTTAGGGCTGCATTGGCATCACCATTGCTTGTGTCCTCCCTCCTCCGCCTATCAAAATAATTATACAAGTCTTTCCTGGTAAACCCAACCCCACTGACCCCACCTGATTGTGATGCCATATAGCTCATGATATGTGAAGTTTTCAATTTATGGTCATGCAAAGTCTTAACTTGTGCATCATCAACTTCATCAATCTTGCGATGCGATCGATGAAAGTTGGAAATACTACTATGTAGAGGTGGGTGATTGTGCTCCGATACATATTTGTTAACCTTCCACGCATTCCGTGCCATATTTTTCTCAATCCTTAGTGTTGCTGGGCAACCACAACGTGTGATTGGTCATTGTGCACGTTTCCTATTAGGCCTGTTATTGTCCTTATCGCATCTAAATCCTTTGCAGGCAAACACAAAACTACGCCACAAAAGTTCCCCATTTCTTTTCCTTTTATATCTATCCTTCCTTGTACCAAAACCTTTGGCGAAGCCATATCTTTCATAAAATTCATAAGCATCAATCTCGTTAGCCCACTCCACCCTCATTATGCCTTCAGTTGTCAATTCCTTAAAATATTCCTTCTCAACAACCTTGTCTACCACATTATCGGATCCCAAATTGGTGTCCATAATATTTTAAAATCTACAAAATGCCACCGTATAAACGAAGCTTGTTCCCTGCAAATTTTTCGTACCATTTATCATAATGTGCTAAAAAGGTTGGATTATAACAAATTGCACACACATGTGAAAACAATAAATAACGCAAAACTTATATTTTAAGCATTCAGGGAAAATTACCCATCAATCCTTGACACCCCTGGTGATTCCAGTGTCTTTCCATTGCATATAAAAAAGGCACAAAATATTTGTAAAACCCAAACACAACATCTAAACAAGCCACTAAAAATATGGGTATACCTTGTGCATCGGAAAAAGTAAAAAACCGCTACCTTTACAACTATAAGGAACATGAATTTCGACAAATAAACATACACAAAAACATTGGATATGCATGCAACCAGTGACCAATATATAGCTACATTTTTTTGTCATGACTTTCGAATATTTTTTATGCTTAATTGCCATTTTTCCTTTCCCATTGTTCTGTGCTTGAACGCATCAAATACCCTTACAATCCCGTTCTTCATTTTCTTTTCTTCTTTTATGAATTGCAAAGTTACAACATTGATTGACTTTTATAATCCATGCCTATGAATTGGCAACAACAAATCTCTACAGTTATAAGAGTTAACAACCAGACTCTTCCCTTTGCTACTATTGTTGGTCGTAAATAGTTGCGGTCACCTCTTAAGTTTTCCTTTGGAAGGAAATATTTTGGGATACAATAATTCAAAAGGTGTCTTAATGTTTGTATAGGTTGAAGGGTGGGGTGCTTCATACTATATCGCTGGTTGTCTCACTCTTATTCAGTTTTTTTTGTCCACCTTCCTTAGTTAGTACATTTCCTTTATGAGATTTTGGTTGGTGTTGCTTAGAGGATTGAGAGAATTATGAGTGACTTATTTTAGTTTGGTTTTTGGGAAAATATTAGACCGTTATGATTGTTTTATATTTGGGCATCCAAAAGCCTAGCCTTGGTTGTTTAATTGCTATGTTATTTTCCCCTAAATACTACTTCATTATGCCACTAAGCAGTTCTTTTATTCTTCTTTTATTCTATTTTCAGTAGAAGCTTCAAATATGTGTTTCTCTGTAGAATTTGTTGCTATGTTTATGCATTTTCGGTTGTCAGCCAAACACGATTAGAGAGTTTTCAAGCTATTATTATTATTATATCTTTTATTTACTTCATTTAGGCTGGCCAAGAGTGTGGCCAAACCGAGACTTAGTTGGTTTACATTAGTATTAATATTACAAATTTGTCACTGCAGTAATGTTAACATAGTCAACTGTTTTGTTTATTTCCAGGTGTTGTCTCATGATATCAGCTTAGCCACAGCGCTTGCATATATATGGAAGACATACAATATATAAGTGGCCTTTTCAGAATTTAATCATTTAAACATTTTATGTTGGCTCCTCCAGTGTTCCAATAGTTGTTCCTCTCGTTTTGGTAGATGTCAACTACCACATCACCTGTCATGTAGGTGATATATTTCACTTAGATCAAATTTTGTGTATGGTGTGGTCTCTCTATCTGTTCATGAATAAAGGGTCACAAAGATGGAGGAAAACATCAAGTATCAGCTAATATTTACATGGATGATGCATTCGTAGTTACTATCAGTTTATTGGAGACTAATAAACAATCTATTAACATTAGAGTTGTGTAGATAAATCCATATAGAGCTGTGGTAGCATATGTTAATAGTACATGGTAATTATAATAATCATTGCAATCTCCTGACGATAGCATTGACGAGACGAGAACTCTTTTTAACAACCAAATCAAATTACCTTCTAACCATTTTTCCACATGTTTACAAGCACGAACTCTGTAAAGCAAAGTAAAATGGTTGTGTGCATGCATTTGTGTATATATATATATATATGTATATTATCCTTTGTAAAGTGGTTGCAACAAAGGTTTTAAATTGCTGTCTGAAACGACAATAATAGAGGTTTTGTATACTGACTACTCAATTAATTGTAACTACGAAAGCCAAGATACCATAATCCCTTACCAAGTGTAAATTTATTGATGATCATTATATCCATTGATATCGATTCTAATTTGAATTTTGTCACCTTAATTAACACCCACATTTATTTTGGTTATACAAGGAGAATAGTTCTATGTGCATCAATCACATCCAACGTGCGAGTCAACTTTTTGCTGGATTTACTAAGAGACGATGCACAAACAATGTTATAGATTTATTAAATGCATCCAGTTAGTAAATGGTGTTATAATATACCTCAATACACCAACATGCAGGAGTCAAGCCCAATGCTTCAGTTCCCTAACACTATGTTGCATTGGCTTTGATTTCTGTAAGCAAAAAGTTAATGTCAGACATGAGAAAACTATAAATTATTTTAAACTACCACTTTGCAACAATAATACAATGCCCTTTAAGCATTACTTGCTCTCCCACTACTCCAGCAACAGTTTCAGTCGAACATAAATGAGATAGAAGTTGTGCACACAAATGAAGAAATAATAAAATTATAAATGTAAAGAGGTATTATTACATAAGACAACATTTCACTGCCAAATAGGAGGGGGGGGAAACACAACAAAATTTCATAAACAAGAAGCACATCAACTAAAGACTTCATTGAACGATGTAGCAGATTAACATCAAGAATACTTGCATTAAGATTACTAAATACAGCAATTCAACTACTGATCAATCAAGTCCATCTATTATGCACAGAGAGGACAAGTCCTATCTCCTTCTACCAGCAAAGGTGTAGAAAGTTGTAACTATTATACAGTTTCTTTATAATAGTTTCCCATTAAAATTATATCAGCCATTACCTACTTTTGGGACCATATATTAATACAAGGCATAAATTACATTCTATTAATATATGCACTAGCCAACCTAATTTCATAAAAATGAAAACCAATCATCAATTATACAACAGTTGGGACAATATGCGTCTTTGTCTGGTAAATAGTATATTTATGTCTGCTAGAATTTTGGAACAACATAGCTAGTCAAGATGTGGTCCCATGTTCCATTTTTAGGTATATATAAATCTCATATTCAAGGTTCCTTGTACTACAAATGTTCAAATAAGAAGATGACATCAAATGACAACTACTAGTGCTTTTGTTGTTGACAGTACCATTATGCTATCCTACCAAATCAAATGGTAAGGATCTTCTAAAAAAGGATATGGAGTTCAACAGCACATAAAAAAAACAAACTCCTCCAATAGAAGAAGACAAGATATTGACATTCCCTTGCTCCTTTTCTTATCTTTATTAGAAAAAAATAAATCCACCATTTTCACATAAGGCAAAATCTCAACCAAACCTAGAAGGCATCCACTCAAACTGATTTTGCCAATATAAAAGGAATTAACTGTTGACATAATAATAATAATAATAATAATTAAATTTGCTAACATCACAAACCCCTAACTGTTGAGCCATGCAAACTAACAAGGATAGTCATTGAGCAAATGCATTGTGCTGTATTGCTGCAAAAAAGTGAGAGTTTTCAATATATGGGTTTTCATTCCATGTGCCAACCGAAAAGAAGTTAAATCATACCCTGATATTCAACAAGATTTAGAATGCTCTGCTTCACGACCTAATATCCATGTATGATTCAAGAAATTCCTCTTCCAAGCCCCATCCACTTCATACCACCACATAACAGAAAGAAGCAACAACCCCTAGATGGAAGGAGAAGGTGTGACAAAACCTGGCTCGACGATATCGAACGACGGTAGCAGCGTGGTCGGATTTCCACGACAGGTCTAAAGGGAGCAAGAATGGCACCGCGCAATCGCCAGATCAAGGATTTCGAAGGGAATCCAAAATTCTTCTAGGGTCCTTTTGCAATTTGTCTTTCTCCACGGTCCAAATGATAAATTTTGAAATTATATTACATGGCAACCAGTTATTCCGGTTGCCAGTCATCTCAATTTTTAGATCCAACGTCTCCCCTTACTTCTCAGTTAAATCAACGGCCCATAAATTGAGGATGGTTGCGTCTACCGCCCCATTGCGGGCTGTAGGATAGAATTGACCCTATTTCTATCATTCATTTTTTCTTTTTATTTTGCCGAACACCCTAAACGTATGTTTATGATTGGAGGGATTTTACTTTTACAATTTTTTTATTTTACAAACTCTCACAATTTTTTTCTCAATTATTTATCTTCTACACATTTTCTTTCTTAAATCATCTTATTACTTGATGAGTGAATAGGAAAACTTTTATAAAAATTGTGAGAGAATATTTTGTGCTAGAGTTTCTCGTACACATATTTCATGTTAGAATAAAATGACAGAAAAAATTGATGAACAAAAAAATTTTATCTACACAATCTTTAATAAATTTTTTTCAAAGAAATAAATACTCTAATTCTCCTCTTCCGTTGATAAAGCTTGAATTTTAAAAGTCAGACAGTTAGTTGATGACGACTCAAGGGTTTGACGAAGCTGCTTCAAACGAAGCGGCTTGATGTTAGCTTGGCACCGGAGTATCTAAGTTTTAGAGCTAGAGCACTAGAGAACCAAAATTTTTTTTTTTTTTTTTTTTTGAAAATGGCACAGGGGGTCCTATTAATGGGTCCTGAGGAGGAGTCCTAATTGCATGCAATTACCTTTAATAATTATCTCATTTAATTTTATTAATGAATAACTATGTGGTAAATTTTGATTGACTTTTAATGGTAGAACTTACACATGGAACAATTTTATTCGCCAGCTGATGTCATTGTTTATTAATATTTTAAAATGACGGATGTCTTATATTCGATTGGCCAAGTGTATGTGTGACAAAATCTAATTAGTTGCCAAATATTTATTTCATGAACCCATTTAATGATACATAAATATTTTTTTATTGGTCATTAAATAGTTATGTGGGCCATATTCATGCCAAATGGAATTTTCTTATTGGCTTGCAAATTGCAATTTATAAGGTGGTAAACTTTAATTGGTCAAAGCTTAATTACCCACAAATACCCCCTCAAGGCTTGTTTGTGAACTATAACGTTATTATTTTATGTGAGTAGAGGAGTCTTGAATAAATTTTCACAATTGAAAAGTTTTTTCTTCTGTTTTAGTTGGTATGAATTTGAATTATACCAAAATTGAACGGTTTTTTTTTTCTTCTCTCCTCCTGATACAATGTAATACTTGGCTTGGCGAATGGTCCCCAATAGCAGCGGCACCACTTTGCTTTTGAGACTATCGGCTGGTTGATTGCCTCTGATGGTAGCAATTAAATTTGGTTTGGAGATCGCATTTCCGTCATTTTGAAAATAGAAAAATTTTAAAAATTTTGTAAAATACAATTTTTTTAAAAGAAACATT
Organism: Ceratonia siliqua; assembly: GCA_034509205.1. Lineage (NCBI taxonomy): Eukaryota > Viridiplantae > Streptophyta > Magnoliopsida > Fabales > Fabaceae > Ceratonia > Ceratonia siliqua. Next base: position 13,077 of record JASKGM010074733.1, read on the forward strand.
TCAAATATGTTTAAACAATAATATTTTTAATTTTAAAAGATTTTTACTCAATCTCAAATTAACATTATGAACATAATACATTTTTTTATTTAAATATGCAAAATATAAAATAAAATATTGAGAGAAAATCATTTGTTTACACAAATTTAATGATCATAAATAATGTATAAAAAATTGATGATAAAAAAAAATTAAAAAAATTATATAATTAGAAATAATATAATTATATATATAAATATAAATATATATTAATATATTAATATATTAATATATATATATGTATAATATTAATATATATATATATATAAACAAAATATTACTATATATATATAGTTATATACTATCAATAATATTAACTAATTTTAATATAAAATATAAAATATAAATTAATAATAATAAAAATGTATGTAAGTTTTAATATAATAAAAGTAGAGAAATAGAAATACTAAAAGTTTGAAATAGAAGTCCTCGACTCCTCCAGTTTCAATCTTCCAGAACTGTTTGCGAGTACTCCATTCTCTCTGTTCTGGCTCTCTAGCTCTCGTTGTTTGTGATTATCTTCGTCTTTGGCAGAAATATAAGTCCTCAAGTCCATGGTCTTCGTCTATGATTACTCATGGGTGACTCTTTGCTCCTCGACCTTCAATACTCCTTACTCAGTTGCTCATATATTCGATGCTTGGATCTACGCAGTGCAGAGTGCTGGGAGTCCTCGGTTGTTCGAGGTACTTGGATATGCAAAAATCGCACCATTTTCTAGAGTTGGTTTTTCGATTTCACCAAGAGTTGAGGAATGGGTTCATTTTGTTTCAAATTTTTCAATCAGTTGTACAAAAGTTTTGTTTCAATGAATTGAAACACAACGAATCAGTGATTTTTCCTTCAAAAAGTATCAATTCGTTTATATTCCATTCGAAATTATAGATTCTTTAAAATGGATTACAGTTTTGTATCAATCCCGCATGAAACAGAAATGTTTCATACATTTCACACGGAACAACATGAGATTTTAAACGTTGGATAGTAGGGTCACCTCTGTCATTAAGACTACTGGCTTGGCGAAGAACCTTCAAAGTAATGTCATCCACTTCGAGCCTACTGGCTGGCTAATTGCCCTCTGAATGTTATTTTAGTTTGTAATATTATGTGGATATAAAGTCCCACATAAAAAGAAAAAAAAAAGTTGAAAGGAATAAAAATATTACCAAGTCCAAATAAATAATATATATATACACTTGGGGTTTAAGCCTTTATTTTAAATTTGAACTGAACAGATGATGCCATTAACAGTGACCTTTCAATCTCTAAATATTCTTTCAAAGAAACAATTGTTAATACAAAAGTTATAAGAGTTTTGTTGTATCCTGAAGAGACTTATTTAATCCCTTAAGAGAATACTGACAATATCTCTTTAAAGAAAGTGATATTTCACTCCTCAAAGCTTTCTTCAATTCTCTGTTATATCTATTTTAAAGAGATACTTCCCAGGGAGACAAATTCGAATAATCCAATCATGAAGCAAAAGGTCATCAAACTTGATCGGTTTGATGGGACCAATTTCACTCGTTGAAATGATAAGATGGTGTTCTTACTGACTGCTCTAAAATTATATTGTCTTAGACCCATAATTACCTGCATTGCCAGACCCTACTCCTGAAGATTCTAATGAGATGAAGTGCAAAGGAAGAAACGTGAGGAGGAGGAATTGACGTGTCGTGGACATATTCTGAACACATTGACAGACCGCTTTTATGACCTTTACTCCAATATGAAATCACCAAAGGAAATCTGGGCATCATTAGAGACGAGTCGACGACATACAGGAATGAAAAACAGGGTATTGACAAATTTCTGGATTTACAGTATTCCAAATTTAAAATATTTGACAATAAGCCAATAATGGATCAAGTGCATGAATTACAAGTATTAGTTTCCAAAATGAGAGATCTTGAAGTTAAAATTCCTGATGCCCTGCAAATAGGTGTAATTTAGCACAAACTTTCTCTACCCTGGAATGACTATAGGAAGAAAGTCTTACGTTCCTATGAAAAATTAACTGTAGAACAATTTCAAACTAATCTTCAAATTAAATCTGAAAACACGTGCACGTGATGCACGATTTTTGGCTTCAACTTCTGCAGTTAATTTTGTCGAAAGAATTTTTATGGTAAAAAGAACAATCTAAAAGCATCAAAGAATAATGTTGCTTTCAAGAAGAAGAAAAAGAATGTACAATGCTTCCATTGTGGCAAGAAAGGCCATTTAATTCATGATTGCAGGTTTCGAAAGGGAGGAAAGAATTTCAACTCTAGAAATTCTGAGAAGGCAAACATAGTGGAAGGAACTGTCTAAGAATTGAAGCACAAAGTCTGCCTTGTAATGCATCCATTATCAGATCTAAGGCATAGAGTCATCTATTGTGCTTACCTGGA
>JASKGM010074744.1:0-15508 GCA_034509205.1 Ceratonia siliqua
AAAACTGTTTTTGAAAACGATTCCAAATAGGGCCTATATTGTTGTATTGGTAATTTCAAATGGCTTTCCTTGGGGAAACAACTCACAGGTAATTTCCTGCAGATTTTTCTAGGGAAAATCTCTTCAAGAAATTGCCCGCGGATTTTTTACCATGAAAATACGCAATAAATTTCATACAGATTTTCCTTAGGAACAAAATCCAAAGGTAATTAATCAATGTTTTTCTTGTAGTGTATATTACTCAACAATTCTCACATGTCAGTGTTATCCCTTTCTCACAATATATGCTTGAGTTTGAAAATTTTTGTTATTATAAGTATGTATGCATATATAAGCATATGATATGTGAAACTCAACTAACAAGTATATATGTCTATTCATAATTAGTTTATATAATATATTTTTAATACATTAGGTTTACTCAAGAAATCTTCACATAATTATTATATAGTGTACATAAGAAACTTTGTTCTTATATAGTATTTCATGAGCAGTATATTCTTAATTGGTATTACAAGATATTGTATTGGAATCCGATGACCTAATGGATATCTAATTATAATTTTCTCAAGAGTTTTGCATTTAGTTTGAGTTTGCTTTGTCTAAAATTAACCTGAGTACTATAACATTTAGTATTAATTAAAATTTTCAAAACATATTCAATTTTGTTTGAAAATGTAAATTAATATACTAATTAAACAGTTGGAAGATTGAAAAACAATGATAAAATGTAAATTAATATACTAATATACTCATTTGCATCCCTCTTAACAAAAATAATTAACAATAAATTAGTAAATTTAATTATAAATTGTTAATGTAGTGCATTTTATGTATTTTTGCAAATCAATAATATTTTAAGGATAGTTGGAGTTTAAACCCCTAATGCACTTTATGTATTAATATTTATTAATAAAGTTGATCTCATTCAAGTTGTCAGGAGATTTATTAGGACAATAATGTTATAAATTTATTTAAAGTATGAAACTAGTTGCAAAATATTTTATTCTTTATTATGTTATTATTTTAATAAAATGATTATAAATGGAGGTAAGTGAAGAAACACTGAGCAGCAGGTAATCAATATCATAACCAAACTAAATGTGTACCCATAAATAAAGAATTCATCCATACTTTACAATAACAAAGAAATATCAATATGTAATGCATGTGGGAGGAGAAGGGATCCCTTACACGATAAAGCCAAGGATGAGGGTTGGTGGCATTGCCACATCAAGGAAATGTGACTTTAAAAACACAAACCTGTTCATTATTGTAAGTTTGAAAAGACAACGACACCTTAGAAAGCCATGATAACATCCATTTTTTCCCGCACTCAAAATTTTCAATGAACATAAGGAACCTTTTCTTCTTATTAACTTATTTAAATGATAAAACAAATACAAAAAAAATGTTCTAAAGAGTGCATCATACCCATGCATAATATGAGAAAACTTCTAAAGAGTGCTTAAGAGAAACACAATGTAGGTAATTAAAAACACGGTCAAAGGAATTCCCTAACGTAAAGTAATAAGCCACAATAACAAGGTTTGCGCTACTAGCTTCCCAAATATTCAAATATGTTGCATTATGCTGCTTTGTGATGCAAATAATATAAAGGCCCATATTACACCCTCAGTTTTTGATTTTCACACTTTTAAAAATTAAAAAATTACGTAGAGATTATTATAGGAAAACAAAAGAGCTATTGCCTTCAAGTCCAACAGTTTACAATCTATAAATAACATATTAATACCCCATTGTTATCTCTTTTGTTTAAACTGATATTGACTTATGTGGTTTTAGAACATATCATAATATTATGGTTGCATAGGATCATAAACAAAGTGAGCTAACGACTCTATACACCCTATATGAACATCCCAAAACTAGTAAGACAAACCAGTAAAAAAGTGATTCGCTTTGTTGACAAGTACTTGTCCACAATCCATAACTGGTAAATATTTAATGATAGTTCCTAACAATTTATTACACAACACTATTGTGAACTAGTATGTTGAATGCAATTTAGGCGTCAATAGCCACAAACAGTCAGCTATTAAGTCAAATTCATCTTTTGTGAAACTATCCATATCAAATAAGATATATAATCAGATGTCAGGACTCCTCCCCTTGAACCTTGAAAGATTTGCAAAACAACATCCATATCAAAAGTAGGTGATGATGCTTTTGACTTATTAAGTAGCACAGCCTCCACAGACAATACTTTTGTTAGTCAGTAAAGATACATGTTGATATTCACTAAAATGTAATAGTTCATGGAAATGCTATACTACATGTTAATATTCACTAAAGTCACAGTATGCCTAATTAACAATTTCCCTGCAAAGTAAATATTTATCTAAACTTATCTAAGGTCAAGGAAAATTCAAAATTAGGACAGCCTAGTTGAGCCACTATCAAAATGGGAATTTGCTTCTTTCAAAACTTAATCATCACAGTTTAGGAGGTAAGGAATGATAGTGCCTAATCAATGTTCTCTCTGCAGCATAGTCATGTTTGCACATTTTCTTTTATGGTATCAAGTGCTACTTTAGTTAGTCCATTTATCTATGGCTCACTGCAAGAGATTAGCAACATCACCTTGTCTATCAATATGCTTTTCTCAAAAGGAAATCTCATTAAAATTATAGTTATATTATCAACTCTTAAATGAACTTCAAGTAAAGATGACAATATTATCATCAAATGCACAATGCAATGCTTTTAAGTAAATTAACCACGCTAGAGGAGCAAAAAAAGTTAGGCACTTAACAAATGAGTAACCAAACATTCTGTGACTTTTCTTGCTTGCCATTTCCTTCTACCTTGGAGGCTGGAAACCTTAATTGCAGCATGAAAAACTGCTTTGACATTATAAACCATGAAAAGATATCATTATAAGATGCTATGTCATACTATACTTTATAGTCAAGCCAACAATTACCCTAACATACACATTACTCCTTTGAATTTTTTTATTAGATTGCCTCAAAATATCAAACTCATGACCACTACTTGTTGAGTCTTCGAATAGCACTCAATATATGCTGCTACACCTATTTGTTTCCTCAGTTCTTCCTCTTGTTGGCAATGCATGATGATTGATGAATGAGGTCCTTCAAGTTTTATGATACATAAAGTGCTTCATGCTTATTTGAAAAACAAAGGTAATATAAAGAATAGAAACCTCAATAGATGTTATAACATTAGATCCCAGGTGATTAACTAAATATCCTCAGTCTTCACAAAGATCTAAAATGAAGAGTTAAGTAATCGACTTATGTGATTTTGGAACATCTCATAATAATGTAGTTGCACAAGATCATAAGCAAACTATGCACCCTATTTGAAATTAACAGTTTTTCAAGGCAGAAAAATCAAGCTAGACTAGCCAAGCAACATGTTGAATTCAAGGAATAAACTACTTCTAAGGAAGAGCTATTAACATTTTAACAAAACATGAATTTAATATAAATAATTTCATAATATGAGTTTCACCACTTGAATAGCTCAACCTAGAGGAGGAAGTTGGCTGTTTAGATACTAAGTCGCTCCTTCTAGTTGGCTCCGTCTGAGGATTTGCCAACTATAACCACAAGGAAGCAAGTACAAGAAAATGACTTTCTGACTATAAGCATGAAAACTTAAAATTCTATTATGATGTATTATATGTTAAACGACCAACAATATATGACTTCAAAAATCAAAAAAAGAAAGCAAAAATTACAACTAAAACTGAAACTAATACAATTACTCAGTTATACCTATAAATCTCAAATCTCAATACATACTTTATGCACCTTGATCCTTAAAGCAAAGGTCCTTTTATAATCACAAATCAATCAAAGCATAGAATTGAAGATAGGCAATATTAATTGACAAATTCCCCATCTCACTTGTTAAGCAAGCCACCTAGTATTTCAGCTTAAAGATAATCATGCATACTGCATAAGAATGGCCTTGCTCATAGAAAGGGTTTTCTCAAAATAGAGAATGCACAAGGAACAGCACAATTTCATTGGATAACTCAAACCATATGCAAAAGACCAATTACCACAAAATACATTGACATGGTCAAAACATTCATAAAAAATGCTTACTCTAGATTTTAATGCTGTAGGACGTATGATTGGAGTACCCAGCTGACCCACAACGGTCTTTTGAGCTTCCATCTCCAAAGAAGGAAAAAGAGGAGTCCCAAGAGGAGTCAAGAGGCTAAAAGATGAAAACAATGCTAAGCACTATTTTGCATAACAATGATCTACACTGCTTTACATTACTAAGAAACAATATATATCATGTGGGTGAGAAATACTGCATTATCTACAATAATGAAAGCCCAAGTCTAGAAATTTTTATGATGTTCATTAATTTATCCTCATTAGCTCATACACTAAGTGCATTATGCATGAGCTTTATTAATTACAATAGTGAGCATAGAAATATGCTAGTGTGAAGGACCAACAGCAGTAAGACTTTAAAAAAAAAAGTCATAATTTGATGTTATATTGTTACATTTTTGGTAAAATAAATTGATCAAAATTTGAGCTGAATTTCAATCATGTATCCTTGTAAATTATCATACAACAAAAAGCATGGATATTAGGTGTAAAGTTTCTAGCATGACATCATACCTCTTAAAATTGTTATCCCTTGACCCAGGATTTTCTGAAAGCCAATACACCACAATGCTCCACTACCTTGTAACACATATTAGTCATTGCAATTAGTGAAATAACATGCAGTATATAAAAGGCAGAGAAAATATAGCAGTATGATGTATATAAAGAATATGATAAGAAATGTAGTTAGTCAAAACTTTCTAGTGATGTTGGAAGACCCAACATGAAAAGAGCTAGCAAAGCACAAGATTTAACCATATATATTAGATCAATATAAGAAATTACCACGGGCAATGTCTTGCAGAAAGGCACCTTTAGAAACAATATCAAAACCTACTTTCAAGGGCAAGTAGTGGAAGTAAAAGAACGAATCAAATTATTATAGACACTTATTCTTCAACTATTAGCAAATGCGACTCACTCCCATTTGAATTAAATGTCTTTGCAATTGAAGAATAGAAATTGAAGCTTGAATACTTACATATAATTATGCTGTATAAAGTAGTCTTGTGGTCTTAAAACCATAGATGCACCACCAGCAAGAACAAAAGGCATTATTACAGTCTATAGGTTAAACATTGTTTTTTCATTTGTTTGATTTTAATATCGTTCAACAAGAGCATGTAACAACATATATTGCTCATCAATCAATGTATAATATGCACTAAGTTATTGGTATCAACAACCACGTTTCACCATCATCCTTGCAACTTGTACAAATAGTTAATCACCTAAGGGTAGCAAGTTTATTACAAATCGAGGTCAAACCTACTGCTGATACGTGAGGATGAAATTGAAATTACAAGGGGGAAAACCTAGAGATTAAATATCAAAGATTTCAGAAATATATTGCAATTAAACCTGACTACTATTGAAGATTTTAGCATAAAACCAATAGTAGAAGATGAGAGAACATTGTAGCGGCCATTCGCCAGAGGTAGAGAGACGATAGATGTCCTAATGGTCTTTTTGCAATTATCAATTTTTCAGGGACCAAATAGCAAAACTTGTAATATTTTTTCAGTGTGGTTGCCAGTCATCACACATCCTTCAATCCAATGGATGCTGTTTATTCAGCCCAAATCGGATGACCAAGATTGATACACAGTTTGGGGAATGGTCGTTAGGGAGTGTGACGGTAGGTTAGAAGAATATATATATATATATATATATATATATATATTCACCTTCCGGCAGGGCACACTAGTATAACCTAAATTCAAATATTTATCCGTGGACTAAGTTCAACTAGTTTTCCTCCATATATAGATTTCAACAAAAAATATCATATTTTCAAGTAACGAAGTTTCTAAATGAAATACATTATATAGTAAAACTTCTCCGGTCGCCATTTTTTATATAAAATTAGTTTGCACAAATTTGTATATAAAACATGAATCTTTGAATATTAATGCGTGACACAATGCATGCTATCTCACTACCTTTAACCAAGTACCTTAACTCTGATAACCTGAGTTTTTCCATAACCTTTATATTCCTTTGTACAACTCTAACTCTTCTTTTATTGGTGCAATCAAATGAAGTCTCATTTTTTTATATACACAATGTATTTTCTAACAACATATGTGAAATAACTTTCTACTTCTAAATAACCAGTATCTATCACAATTTAGGTTCATTAACCAAACTAGAAACATATTCCGAAAATCAACCAAAACATAATACAAACATATTCCTATTCTTGTTTATTATCAAATTCCTACATCTTAGTACTTTTTGAAATCTTGGGTTTCATCTTTGTCGTATGTCCTAACATACAACATCTTAATTTTAGACATATCATATTTAAGTACACTTCTACTTCTTTATGCCACCAACATTTAACTAATAAAAATATTTCCGTTTCTTATTATCAATCAATGCATCAAAAACTATAAATAATCATCTTTAATTCCTTATTTAATTTACCATTAAACTTTCTCTTACTCATATAGTTCTTTTACTTAATCCACATTTGCATTTGTGAGTCTTACATCAACACCTTATTAATATCATTTTCATGCGCAGTCAACTAATCTAAACAATTCAGTCCTAACCATTCATAGCCATAACATTATTTAAGGTGAAATTTACTCAATTCTTGAAGAACCAAACTCCAATTCTCTACTCAATGGCTCTCAAGTTCATCTGAACTACCTTGGATATCCTTTGAGTTATCGACCTGCTCCTAGAAGTACACCAACACTATTCTTCATTATTAGAAACCTATAGGACATGGTCCTCTTGCTCAAAATAAAATAATTTGGAAATATCCATTAAGAACAAGTGATCTGACACACGAGTTTCCTTTGGTTCACTGTATAGCTCATTAGGATGAGAAGAGGTTGTTAGAATCTACTCATATCTATTCATAGAAACCAAATAATACATACACATAGATCAAATGCAGAAAGTTAAGTCTAGCAAAAGAAAACTAACCTCTAGCCATTGATAAAGATTTTGGATTGCAATGGCATTTTGTGAATGATAAACTTTATACTTCTAAACCTTCAACAATCTCAAACTAATGGTGTATCTTCAAAGAGAAAGTCATGCTTAGGGACTAATTACTTCAGAAGGTCTTTTCAGAAACATCTTCCCATCAAAGATGTAAATAGACATTAATTTTGTAGTTACAAATTAATAAGAAATATTTGGAGTAAAATGCAAAACAAAAGAGAAAAAAAGAACTAACATTCTCCCACTTGGTCCATATATTTCACTAAATATGATATCCAAAATACATCAATTCTAATATTTAAGAAACAAAAATACATAAATCATGGTGATAGGTCCTTTAGGAATGAGTATTATCTTTCATGTATTGCAATGCATTATGTCTCTTAATTACTAACCCAGATGTGGTAACATAACTAAATGAATAAACCCTATATTTATTCAAGGTCCAATATGCTTTTTTATTCTTAAAATGAATGTGCATACAAAATATGAGAAAACATCCCAAAAAAGTAAGAGTTTCACTAAAATAACATTCGTCCATATATACAATGAAAGTCACACAATGGAAAAGTGCCATTTGAACTACATGATCCTTAAAACTCCTTAGTGGCATGCCTTTTGTCAAATGATCACCAATCATCAATTCAGTGCTAATGTATTCAATGACCACTTTATTCTCTTTAACACGTTCCTTATGGCTAAATACTTGATGTCGATGTGTTTACTTTGGCAATCGCACTTATTGTTTTTAGCCATGAAAATCGCAACTGAATTGTCGCAGTATATCCTCATTGGCCTAGAAATAAAATCCACAGTTCTAAACCCAGATATGAAACTCTTCAACCATACACCATGCAAGGTAGCCACAAAACAAGAAACGAACTCAGCCTCTATAGTGGAAGTAGTAGTCAAAAATTGTTTTGTACTCCTCCAAGATACAGCTCCACCGGCAAACATAAAAACATAACCTGATGTTGATTTTCGAGAATCAACATATATAGATAGCGAAGTCCAAATCTGAGTAATTTTTTGGGCACTGGTTCAAATTGAACCTATCATCCTTCACAATGAGAGCTATACGTGGTGAACAATCTTTCATCCGAAATCTCTCTAAAACCTTTTTGATATAGGTCTTTTGAGATAGTCCTAAAATGCCTCGAAATTTGTCCTTATGGTTCTCAATGCCAATGACATAAGATGCCTCACCCATATCTTTCATGTCAAAACTCTTAGAGTTTCACCTCATGAGCATCCCTTTATCATTGGTTGCAAGTATAATATCATCTACATATAGGACAAGAAAACATATCTTACTCCCACCAATCTTCTAGTATATACATATATCCATGAAGTTCTCTACAAAACCAAATGAAGAGATGACACTGTGGAATTTCAAGTACGACTGATGGGAGGCTTGTTTCAACCGATATATGGATTTCTGGAGCTTGCACACCAAATGCTAAGCATCACTAGAGGACATGCTTACGTTACAAAAATTGAGACTAGTAAACATATACCATGTTTTATCAATGTAAATCATGTTTGATAATACGAATCAAATGACATAAAAACTGCATGTGTGCTATGTTTTTAATTCAAATAGAATCATATACAACTTTATGATGAAACTATCAAATTATATTAAATTTCTTACTTCCTGTGGTTAAATAAAGAAAAACAATATGATATTTCGTCATAACTAATCATACAAATATAATAGAAATTCTCATGGGATAAATTTTATTATATTAAATATGATTAATCACAATTAATGTCATAATTATACTAAATGTGATCCAAAACATTTAATATATAATTTTGCATAATTAAAGACTTATGGCTAATCTCTAATTAATCAAAATTATATGGATCACTTGACACTAAATTTTATGAATAAAAATAACATAAAATTGCATGCATCAATATGTAACAAAAATAAATTATACATACAAAATTAAGTATCCAAAATTTTCAATTTTAATATGTAAATGAAAAAAAAAATTTGTCTTCACAAAATGCCAAATATGTGCAAAATGACCCTAATTTAAATACTACAAAAATACAAAAAAAATAGATTTTTTTTCCTTGAATTAAATTGCATATCGTTTTGATGCCAAAGTAAACGATGTGCCATTTTATGCCAACAACAAAAGCCCTTATGACATAAACAACATGTCATTTTGACTGCGATCAAACATCATGTTGTTTATGTTGTCTTTAACCTCCGATGGGTTATTTTGACATGAATTCGACACAGTTCAACATTTTTTCAAAATTTAAAGGTTGTTAAGCATTTTGGACACCAAATTTGATGTTTCAAACCACATAAATGTTAGAAAATGACCAATTTCCTATTGATTTCTAACCACAGTTTTCATCAAAAAAATTGTAAAACAATTTTATTTCTCAATCAAACGTATGGGATATTTTACATATAAACCAAAACAGTCAAATAAACATATCAAAGCAGAGGCAAATTTTGCTCAGATACCAACTGTTAAATTCTATTGATACTCATAAATTGATCTATCTATAACTGAAACCAAACAGTACATACACATAGATCAAATACGAAAAAATAAGTTCAAGAAAGAAAATTAACCTCCATCATTCATAAAGATCATTTTGGATTGCAATGGCGTTGTGTGAATGATAAATTTTGTACTTCTAAACGTTCAACAATCTCAAACTGATGGTGTATCTTCAAAGAGAAAGTCAAGTTTAAGGACCAATTTCTTCTGAATGTCTCTTCAGAAACATCTTCCCATAAAAAATGTAAATAAATGTTAATTTTGTAGTTACAACTTATTCTAGCAATTACCAAATTACCCTTATAAATATGGGTGATTTACCAAAACACCCTTCATATTACAAGATTAATTAATAAAAAATATTTGGACCAAAATACAAAACAAAAGAGAAAAAAAAAAAAACTAAACGAGGTGGCTCATGGCTTCCCTCTTGTCAAAGTTAGCTTTCAAGAACCTCTAAGAATCCATGCGTACAAAAACTACCTAAAATTAGAGTATAAATTAGAGATTCTAAGAGAATTATGGGAATAATTTACCAAAGATTAGTTAGGGATTGAATTACCTACATTATGGCGAAAAGAATTCCTTCCCTTTACTCCCCAAAAACCCCTAGACTTTGACACTCCAGTTCTAGTATTACAATTTAAGTCCCATTTTCGTTAACCCAAAAAGGCAACTTGTTACCTGAAAAATCCTAGTTTAGACTCAACTAACACCTAGAGGGGGGTGAATAGGTGAATTAAAATTTTAAGCTCAATTAATTAGCATGTCAGATAATCCAAAAACCAACAAATATGCAATAAATTAAAAAACTAAACAGTAAATAAAATGAGCACAAGCAATTTGTTGACGAAAGGGAAAACTTTTGAAGAACCTCTTCAAAATAAAAACCACTCTGTGCGTAAGACACCACCTCAAATCCACTATATTAAGGTTAAATTACAGACATGTGGTTGATCCTAGTGACAACATGTCAAATCAACAAAACACACAAAATAACTTACCAAATTGTGACTAAACTTTAGCCTCTACAATACCCCAGAACTCTAGGCCTTCTATAGTGTACTTACTCCGAAACCTTCAAAGTTTACCTCCTAAAACTCCTTACTTTTCCTTCAGAACTTCTGAAGTTTCTTGTATTAATTTGTGGTTAAAGAAATTTGGATCTCCTTTTAATTCTCAAATCATCTCTCAATCTTATCAACATTGAATATGTAATATACCCATTATAGAGAATATAATATGGCTACCATTTCTTCTACAATGTGAGCGTTATGTTACTCATGCTTTCTGGAGGAAAAATACTAATTTTTCACTCTAAACAATTTTCCTCTTCTCAATATTGCAGATTCTTCACCCCAACATCAAAGAGGAGATTCTATATTTATATCCAAAAATTCCAATCTCTCTTTGCTCATATCTTTCTATATATTTTTTTCTCAAGACAATGGGCACCTACTCCTGGGAAACAAAGGAGTTAATGCCCACTTGAATTGAATGATCCAATGAGGAATGAGTAACATGGGTCTTAGTTAACAAGAATTTAATTGAAGTGACATGGGTAGGTGATAAGGTAGAGAAACTTTGCCTTTCCTCTAGATGACTACATGCTAGAATTTTGTGCTCATAATCCATATGTGCACATCATGATTTTCTGCCAATCTAAAGCTCATATTTGTCTTACAGGAGAAACCAAAACTATGAATGTTCATGAATTTTCTGGCCAAGCTATAGAGTTTGAAACATAATCTCCACTGACGAGATGGAAAAAGAATGAATGTAGAATCTGTTGTTAAAATTTCACCTTAATCCAAGTAGAAATCACCATTCGATCATCAACTTGATCAAAACTGCCAAATTAAGAGAAAAAGTCGAAGAATACTTCCAATCCGAGGCTACCCACTCTTACATGGGGGTAATTGATTAACTGGCATAAAAAGAAATCTGTTGGGATAATAGTAACTTTGACACTTTTTGCAGAATGTGCTAATAAAAAATCTTAACAAACTCCCCCATGGGCTATTTCGTGACAAAACATAAAGAAACTACCCAACCTAATGGATGAGGCTTTGACAACCACAAAACAAAGCCTAACCATTTACAATTAAATGCTCCATTCACACTTAACTAAATCTTCAAAGTCTGTAAGGAAGTACCTACCTTCTGCAACATACTAAACACAAATACCAGGTGAACAATGTGGTATTGTTGCAATAATAGCCGTGTAAAAACATAAAACATATAATAGCATAACAATTCAAGAATTGCAAGACATGACTTAATCTCATTTCCCCCCCCCCACCTTTTTGTCACAAATAGACAAAGAAACTTTCATACCAAAATGCCATAAGCCTAAAGCCACACAATCACTAAAATGAAATGACACAAATAATGATGGGACCAAAGGATGGATGATAGTGCATGAATTTAAAAAATGCCCGAAAAGAAATTGGAGAATACAAAAAAAAAATGTGTAATAAAGCAAACTTGAAGAACAAAACAAATTTTCAAGTCTGTCTATAAGGTTTTTAAGATCATTTCACAAGACTCAATTTGATATTCAACTACTTAATGCTCAACTTAATTTATACTTAAATTGTGTAGTGAGACATGAAAGATACCAATCGGACTTAAAACCTTAAGTTTGTGAGAAGAGAAAATCAACAATGAGATAAAAGAATAACCTAAAGTAAGCAAGTCAAACCCAATGTCATTAGGACCGAATATTTTGATTAATATTATTTTAATTTTTCTACCATTGTCTCTATACTTCATATACTTTTATGAGATGATCAATTAACCTTGCTCTTTGCTTTTTATTCTTTTATTGGAGAAACATATCAGTTTATTTTATTTTTAGTTTTGCATAGTGGGAACCATTTTGATAGTTAGTGTCTGCTAGAAAGAGGTCAATGCAAACCTGGGAATCTAATTAACCAAATATTGATTGCCTACTTAAGTTTCACACATGCGATTAAATCCTTATTAGAAATTCCATGTATGCATTTGTGATTGTAAAAGCTCAACTTATGAAGAGTAATAAGAATTTAAATACCAATATCGAATTCCAAGAAATGAAACTTAAGCACTCATTTTGAGACAAGCAAATTTTATTTATTCTTCATCCTAAGAACAGACAACTTGTAAACAAATTACATGAGTTTCTTGTAAGTAAGACTATTCTAATGTCATGTATGCATGTATATTGAGTATGGAAGCCTATTCTAATGCCATGTATGTATGTATGCATGTTAGGTAAAAATGCTTGACCTAAGGTGCAGCACATATCCCTATTCTCAAACTTGCTACCATCAAGTGGCTTAGTGAAGATGTCTATCACAACGTGACGGCCGGGAAAAAGCCATCATTTTATGTCTTTAGGCGCGTAAGGAAAAAAGTAAAGAAAAATTGGAGTTGCCACCAATTAATTAGAAGGCGCCTCCTCCCCTACACAAGAGCATTGATACTCCAATGAGGGGAATGGTTGTAGGCCCCACGTGGACATATGCAGGGCCCACAGCCTCCCTCTCACAGGAGCATCAATGCTCCTGTGTAGGTTAGACATTCCCTAATTAGAAGGATAATTGGGATCCTTAAAAAAAAAAAAAAGGAAAACTGGCCCTGGAAACCAGAGGAAGGATTCGGGAGTCTAATTACGTGTGGGGAAGGTGTTAGGTACCCCATAACTTCCATCACTAAGGATGGTTACTCTAAATTGTTTGTGCTTTCAAAATTTTAATTTATTTGAATTACCCATTTCTATTAATAAAATAATATTGGACAAAGATGGAAAAATAAATAACTAGACCTGTCTTACCAAGTAAGTACCTACGTACCCCGAAATGGATTAAAGTCAACGTAGTTCGAATGATTTTAACAAATTGATTAGGCGAGATATATGATCTCAAACCTGGGAATACTAGGACATTAAGGGAACATGAAAGTTCCACTTAAGGCCTGGATAGTGGATTATGACATTGGGAATGACATACCTCCACTAAATGTCTATAAAATTTTAAGACTTTGGGAATATAAAATTTTACTGAAAGCCCAAGGAAAATTGGACATTGGGGAGTGTATAACTCCACTGAATACCTACGAGGATTCAGACTTTGGAGGAGATAGACTTCTACTGAAAGTCCTTTAATAATCTAAAAACGAAATAAGAATAATGACTTTATAAAATTTTGGTTTTCTCAAATTTTGTGATAAAATGAAACTTTCAAAAATATATGGATAAAAGGGAAATTACCAAGAGTATTGGGGTCAAAATAGGACTTGCCAAAGTATAGGGGTCAAATTGTAATTTTTGAAAGTATAGGGGTTAAATTATAATTTTTGAAAGTATAGGAAGTCAAATTTGAATTTTTGAAAATATAGAGGTCAAATTTGAATTTTTGAAAATACCAGGGCTAAAAATAAATTTTAAAATGTTAGATGTTTCTTTCAAGATTTAGGACACCTCGGACCCCCTTTTTGTTAATTAGTTCAAACAGGCTTTTTTTTTTTGGAAGCCAATTTTATTGTTATAAAAAAAATTTGGATTGGCCCGCGAAACCCAATTTACCTAAGTGGGCTTTGAAAAACCATTTTTTAAAAAATTTTAGGATTTGGCCCATTGAAGCCCAATTTATCTAAGTAGGCATTGGAACCCAGTCTTAAAAAAAAATTCAGGGTTGGGCCCTTGAAAGCCAATTTATCTAAGTGGGTTTTGGAAATCAGTTTTATTATATATAAAAAAAAAACACTAAGCCATAGACTCACCCCTTAATTTAAGAAAACAACCTAATTGGGTTTTTGGAGTTTCTTATTAAACCACTGAGTCCAATTAACCCTTAGTTCAAAATGTGGTTTGGTTTGCTTAACATCACACTTAGTCCCCCATGTTAAAATTAATCTAAAATGAAATTAACAAAATCATCCCCTATGATTCAAAGTGGGTTTGACACCCGGAACAAGGAAAGGAAACCTTTAACCATAAACTTAGTAAGCATTTCGATCAACAGCAAGTCTCAAAGGTCTTTATGCAGCAAATAAACAGCTAAGGAATATTAAAGAGGCATCGTGATTTCCGCAACATACAACATCAACATATGCCCTTCACAGAGAACTAAAATCAACTCAAAGAGATAGCACCTACCATTAACTGATTCAAGCAAACTTAATTACAGCGTTCTTTATGCATTTCTAATTAAACTAGTAACCAGGATTTCATGCTAATGGAATTCTCAATATAAGCACAGATCAAATCAAGCAGAAATAATTAATTTCCATGAAGCATCAAACAAATCAGTGTTGCTAAATCAAAATTTGACCATCAAAATCAATATTTACCATGTCAAAGGCTAATCAACAAAGTAGGAAACAAACTATTCAAAACCCCTAATTTACAAAATCAATTTTCGCATGTGTTAGGAAATATACCTAAAATACCCAAAGAAGGGGGGCTTGAATTGGGTATTGGAATTTAATGCTTTTCAATAAAGCTTAATACAGGGGAAAGCAAAAGCCTTTTACAGATCTGAAAAACTGGATATATGAGATGAGATAAATCAAAACTTGTTTTGAAAGCTTTACTCCAAAGAGGTATTTTATAAACGATAAGGCAATCAAGTGAATGATTAAGCAGAAAATGAAATCACATAAACATAAAAGTTTAGGGAGGAGAAAATCAACACTACGATATATAGTGGTTCGGATCTGTGAAACAGATCCTACATCTACTCCCCAAGCACCAAGCAAGGGATTTTTCACTATAATGGGCAATAACCAATATACAGGTGCAAGCTCCTAAAGCCTTTTACAACCAATCTTGATGTTTTTCCCAAAGCATCAAGATCGTTTATGATATTGGACAATCTTTTGAACATCTCTTCTATTGTTTCTCCATCC
>JASKGM010074755.1:0-11080 GCA_034509205.1 Ceratonia siliqua
TTAGTCTCCTAAGCTTCCACAATCAGGGGAGGCCGTAGAGCCTTGCAGTCATATTCTGATGCTTTAATTAGTTACCAAGTAAATGGTTTTTTTTTTTTTCTTAATACAAATAATGATATAAAAATTTGAACTTAATCCCTTTTTTAAATTAGTCAGATTCAGATATATTCCGATACTTCAATTAATTCCCAAGTAAATAGAAAAGACGGTAAAGAGTCTTTTAAAAAAAAAAATAATAAACATACTTTTTATAAAGAGGAAGAGGAAGATGTATCATATCCTTTTCACACATTTTTTCAGAAGTTTCTCCATTTTTCACGTGGCTTCACCGGAGTTATCATATATTAAGCATATAATCAAAAAAGTTAATACTTTATAATATATCTTGTGTCTATTGGGATCTCACTAATTCAGTTCAACAAGTTTAATAAATTCAAATCACATAAAAATAAATCACTAAAGAGCTCATAAGAACTCTTAAATTGTACCTATCTTCAATTAACGGTCTCCTCTTGAATCACGTCATACTTTTCAAGATTATGTTTATTTCTTGTTCTTTAAGAAAGTATTTAGTGCATCATCATTTTGATAATGTTATCTTAAATAACATCAGATATTTAAGATAACTGTGTTTGATATGATATTAGTATTATTCAAGATATTATGATATGATGGAATAACTAAGATATCAATATCATCTAAGATATTATGATGTAATGGGATAACACTATTGAGATGCCACCTAAAAATTATAGAGATCTCACATCACACTACTTTTATCTTTAAAAACTTATAAGAAATTTCAATTGTATTCTTTTTTTAACAGTTTTTAATTATCATACTAAACATAAGAATCTTAGATATTATGGTATCTTATACTATGATATATAAAATAACAATGTACTAAACACCTCCTACAATTTTTAACAAGAGAATTTCAAATAACTTTTTTACTCTCAACTTACTTTATTACTTTGAAGCTTCATCTATAATCTGTCATTACTTTATTATTTTGATTTACTTTTGAATTCTTGTGTTAATTTATTTTAGATTTTTTTAAACTTTCTTAAAATAAAATTAAAAAAAAAAGAAAAAAAACGAGGGTGGGTGATAACCTTACCTCCTAGATTCTTGGAATGCTCATGTTGAGGTGACTAAAGATGAAATTCCGGTGTCATTAGTTTGAATCCTTACAATCCCTTGATATGGATCAGTCGGCCACTCATTATCCTTAGAATTTTAGTGTTCTGAAGAAGCCATATACTTTAGTGGGATAAAAGTCAAGGATCCTAATTTCTTATATGCAAACTTGTCAACTAAATTTTTGTGAAGATTGCATTATGGGTCTGACTTTGATGTTGCGTTTACTGTAGTGTTAGGGCATAGAAGGTTTCTCTATAGGCATCAGCTAGCTCTCTGAAAAGAGATTATTCAAGATTCTAAAGGAACAAGGCATTGGCTTTACTGCTTTAGCATTTAGAATACATGCAAAATAGCAGTAAATGGGAGATAGGAATATCTATTGAGTCAGTTCTGGGCCTTCTGGCTATAGAATCTTATACTTTTCGGTTCTCTTTGTAAATAGAAAATGGCATCTCACGAACCTGCAAGGTCAATCACTTCTTTATTTAAAAGCCAATTTCTGCAGCTTATTCAGGAGGCTGAACTCAATTCTGATTGCAAACTTTAGACCACTTTGATATCAACTTGTAAAAAAAGTGGGGAAGTTGATACGATACTTGGATTTTGGAGTATATTTTATGTGACATCTTTCTATAAATCTCAAAAAATTTAATGAATATGTTAGGTTGTGGAGACAGTTTTGTTTGCATCTTCATCGCTACCTAACTATAGATGCTAATATGACGCAAGTGTGAAGTGAAGCCAGATGGTAGTGTTGTGTTCAATAGAACCATTTGTTCTACTCACCTCTTTATTTTGATATTTTAAATAACAAAAAACATTTAAGATATAAAAAAGAAAGCCACCAAAATTCTTGGTTTTTATTGAACACCTTTGAACTTAATCAGAGTTCTGAAATTTCAATATGGTAATGGCCTATATGTTTGGGAAAGGTTGATGCCCCAAATCCAAAGAATAAAGAATATGGCAGTTGCTTATCTCAAAACTGTTTTATGAAAGGATTGCTTTAAGGGCATCTTTCAGGTAACGATATTTGAATGGAAAGCCCAACTCCTTAGCTTTAGAAGGCAGCATCCTCTGCCCTTCCAAAACCTGCATATATAAAGCTTGAAGTTGTATTTCAAGGAGTTCACATTAGAGGATATAAGGATTGAGGGAGAGAATAGCCAGAGATGATAAGGGAGAAATTCTTAAGTAGATTCAATCTATAAAAAATATATAGATCAAATCATTAATAAATAAACATGTAAGTATGATGAACACACTTTTTAGTAGGACTCAATAGGACTCACTTCTAACATGTTTATATGTCTATTTATAATTAGCTTAGTCCATATATTATTTATAGATCAGATTAGTCTAAGAATTTAGGCTTTTTACCACAGAAGCACCTTCTCCAAGGACAGCCTTGAGTGCAATGTCAGGTACAGGCAGCCATGAGGGACGCTCCAAGACATTTTCCAGTTGGGCACACAGTTCTGCCATTCGAACTGGGTTTGGTGCAGTTCCATTGATAACTCCTAATATATAGCATATGCAACCAAGTGAGTCCAAGTTAAAAGTCTTAAGATTCATGGCAAAGTGATAAGTTCATCATTAAATAAGGTTAAGAATAAATAGAAAATAATTGAATAAATTATTTTCTGTTGTCTATAGAGGTATCGTATTTCATAACAGTGCTTTACGAGATTTTACTTTCCTTTTTGGTGAGATTTTGAAACACCATTTGAGAATGATTTGACACATCAGAGAAGAAAATAAAACTTATGAGGCACTGTTTTGGAATATAGTATTTTGAGGCACTTAGATAAAATTATCTCGCAATAATTCCATTGATTGTGCAACATGATAGAGCATAGTGAAGTGTGGGTGTTTCATGGCAATTGTCTCAAAGAAAACGTGAAAAATTTACAGTTTGAATGCTGCTGGAAGTAATTGTAACTTGTATGGAAGTCGGAGAATCATTTTGATCTCCAGCTTCAATAATTTATATTTCTCAAGAATTTTGATAATATTATTTTGGAGATACATGAGTTAAGACTTCACCTCTGTAAGATGGATTTGATAAGGCTTCATAGATTAAATTGACAATGTCATCCATATGGATCCAGGAGAACCTGTACGATCAAAAGAACAATTAAATTATTGCACCTACCTAGAAAATAAGACAGCTCGAAAACCTTATCCATGACAATTCTGTTTCTTGATATAATCAGATTAATAGATGTAAAATGAGTATTAATGATATGCTTCGAATTTATTTTCTGGGGAGAAGCATGATTTGCTTGGAAATTTCTTCATGAATTGTGTCTCAGTAACAGACTAGCAGTACTACAAAGTAACCTCTTACAAGTGCAAGATAACTGGGTGCAATACCACTGTTTTCCAGAGCCCAGGTGTCCACCAGCAAACATCATGAAGAGAGTGATCATTTTAGCTGCAGAGGCTCAAAGACTTAAGTATCAGTTTCACCTAGACAGCATCAAAATAACTTGTCCATAGCCTTTTTTCATGTTTTGACCCTACTGGACCATTTTAAGTCACAATTTCATTAGAACTTCCAAGGTTTTCACTCTTATCTTTTCCATAAGAGTAATGCTACTTACTCGAACTTCATTCAAAAACGGTGGACAAATTGTTGAGACTTGAGAGGACTGCATATGAATTCAAGTGGTTTCACCTAAACTTTTTTCCATCAAACTTAGATGCAGCCACCTTAGTAGTTTGTGCTCAGTTTGTGTATGAAGTTTGTGTAATAGAATTATTCTTAACATAATGCTGAAGTATTGGACATCAAGAACTAAAATAAAGGCCAGGACCACATTAGTTAATCTGTTCATACCTAATGCTCCACCATCTTTACCAAGAACAACACCAATGCGAATTAGAGCTAATCTAACATTTCCATTTACTCTGATGGCTGTTGATTCCCATTCTCTACAAACCTAAAAACATGAGGCATTGGGCGGTTTCAGTCAATGCAACATAGAAGCTACAATTCTACATTGAAAATATACTCCATCTATATAACTTCAAATTAGTGTGTTTCAAGACATAAAGGAGCAGGTGGGAATCCATAGATCTAGCAGATTGCCTAATAACAATTCCTGTGGTGATATCTGTTGAATTTTAAATTTCGTTTTATGATTATATGCACTCACAAAACTTTATTCATCTGTATGACCATGTCTTTTCCAAATTCTGGATGATTAAAGGACCGTTTATTTGTAAAATAAAAGGAGAAACAAAACAAGATGTATCATATGGAAGTTGGACAAAAGCAATCTAAAACCTCTAGCTGAGGTCTCTCATAAATACTGCCTATGTTTGACTTCTATATTTTATAGAAGACACTCTTAAGGCTCACCATCTCAAAAATTATCTCCTGTTTTTGGACTCATGGCCAGAGAGGGAGCTTATTTATAATTCTAAGGTAGAAACCTGTGTTGATTGTTGCGTTTTTAACAAATTACCGCATGCACTTGATGTTTTTCAGTGACCTAATACCCAGGAGACTGGTTTCAATAACCTCTTCCACCAGAATATCGATCCTAGGCTGACCAGAATATCCAGGGTCAGTATCATCAAAGAAAAACAGTCAAAAAGCTAAGTTTATAAAACATGAACTACTTACCACAATACATGGAACTCTGCCTACCGAAAGATTCAACACCATCTTTTTTATTTAAACGTTACACAAGAAAGATCAATATCCAATATCCATATGAAGTATGTGTGTAATACCCTAAGATTCCTTCAGTGATGTAAAATAAGATTTTAAGATCTAACATTCTCTCAAATAAAACAATATAACAAATTTTTTACCTCAGCCAAGTAATCCCTTCCTGATGGACTTTGTTCGTCAAACACTCGAGTCTCACTGGTACCTGCAACATTATAAGGAGAAAAAAAAGTTGAAAAAAAAATCTATATACAATAACATGCTTTAGTGATCTCATGATTCAGTGCATATTAAACGTGCTTTAATTAGATTTGTTAATCAAGGCAAATAATAACCACTGAAGATATAAGCTGACAAGCAAGAAAATGAGATATATAGTTTGGGCCTACAAGCGTACCGTAATAACCAACAGCTGTTGCACTAACCAAAACTTTTGGCCTAATATCATTAGGTGCATTGTTTATTGATTCTACAACCTTTGCTATGAGATGAAATGTCAGATGCAGAATAATCAATGATAAATCATAAATGTAAAAACCTATTGCTTATTTTGATGCACATTAATGTAACTTAACAGAAAATAGAAAAAGAGGGATTTATTTTCGCTGTTTTCATAATGGAAAATGTATGCTAACCTTTGACGTAACTGTAATCCTGCTCTGCTTGATCTCTTTCTTTATATGCAGCACTAAAATGAGCATTACTTTTTTTGGAGTTATGCATGTTATAATTTTATCAGCAACCAAAAGCAGCTGAAAGGGAGAAAGTGAAGAGACAGAAAGACAAATTAAACTGTAGGGCTGTGTAGCATCAATATGGGTAAACGTATCATATCTGATATGACATGATATGATATGTAGATAAGCTTTATAAAAATCTAGGATACGGGTAGATTGAATATATTGTGTAACATATTTATATATATACATATAAAGAGATAGTGCCAAAATTAACTTAAAAAAAAAAAATACTGCACAATGCGTAATGTATAATGTATAATCTTACCAAAAATCATAAATACCAAAATATAATCACTGTAAACCTTTATTTTGGCACAAAACTACACCACTATGTGCCTGATACAGGGGCAAGCATTTGGTATGCCAATACAGATACAATACAGGTACGTCTGCAGAAATGAAGTATTGGAGCTTCATAGATGTTGACCATTCTAGTGATATAGGATATCAAAGAATTATTATATAAATCTTGTTATTTTGATAGAACTTCCAAAAATGTAAAGTTGCAAAGCTTTCCAGCACAAGAAGAAAAGCAAGAGATATACTAACAACAGCAAACTCAAATTTGGTCAACCAAGCAACAACACGAAGATATTGAAAGCAAAATATGCATTATCTCTTAATAACAACCAACTAGGTGTAAGTTAAAGGGTAAACCATTTAGATAGTGAATCTGAGAAGAATATGGTTATAACTGTAAACATCTGATTTTGTCCGGGTAAATTTTAAAATTTTGAAAAATAACAGTTATTGCTATATTTTTTGTTGTTGCTGTTTTTGCTGGTTAAGTACTGCTGCTACCTTTTATGCTGCTGTTTCTGGGGCAATTATGCTGCTGTTTCGGGATAATTATATTGCTGTTGCTGTTTTTTTATTGCTGCTGTTTTTGGGAAATTATTGTTGCTGTTTCTGTTGTTTGAGTGCTGTTGCTGTTTTTTTTATTTATTTCTGCGTTTTTTTCCGTCACGTTGTGACAATAACCTCAATGACCGTCTTGTATCTATGGGCATTCCAGCCAAATTCACAACACCAGTTGAGCCCTCAATGCATTCTTTCCATTCTGGCTCTTCTGCAATTTTGATACCTGGAAAGTCTTTCACTGGAAATTACGGGGCAGTGTTAACAAGTTAAGCCAAAGTGTAGAAAGTACTAGAATTTCAACAGTGGAGGAATCTAAATTATGTATAAAATAAAAACAACAATAACAAGTTATGGTATTTATAAATTAAAAGTATTCTTTTCTGCCATTTGTAAGTGAAATAAAGATGTGAACTTGATCTTTCCTCTTAAACTGGAAGGGTTTGCAGTAGAAAGAGTTTTAACAAGTATATATTTGTGCAAAATTGTGAGTGCAAATGTAAATTGTTTATTCATTACCTTCTTACCTGGAAAAATCAGTTCTGCCTTAGATTTAAAGCGTGTCAAGACATGAACACTATGATTGTCTGCAAAACATTCTTATTTAAGGCAAAGAGAAAGTCAGCTTAATTATTTACACAGATTTATCTTGCAGGGCAGTAAATCTGAAGCAGCTATATAATCCACAGAATGCAACTATTAAACAGTTGTTTGACCCAAGAGTGGCTTGAAATTTACACCTTGTATACATTTTGCAACCTATGATTAAAAATATGAACAAGACAGTACAAACTACAACCACAATGCATCTTTCAAGGTAAAGGATATTGAGGATTGGACAGTTAAAGTTGACATCTAAATGTAAATGAGAGCACTTGGCCAAAAGAAAAAAAAAAGTATATGAGAGCACTCTCAACTGAGTTAGTGAGTTAAAGCCTAAGATAAGGATTAACCTGCGTGCAGCCTTTGCACCAACCTTCTACCTATAAAACCTGTTGCTCCCGTTACTGATATGATCATTTGATCTTCCTACAAAAACATTCATGGATCAATGGTTTTGAAGGAAACCCAAGGTAACCAAGTAGATTAACCAGACATAAATTGCCGACCTTTATATAGTTGCCAATTTAACAATTAGAACCATCTTATTAATGTTTATAGAAGTCATGCTACCAAGGCATATAGAAGTGAACAGCTCATCCCTCTTCAAATTTAGGCTAATCTTTAACAACTTACAAGTGTTAAAAGAGGGAAACTATTGCGGATTTATCAAGTTTGTAGCACTATTGCATGAACATGAAGTTCAAGAAATACTTAATTTTTTAACTTCCAAAGCCATCAATCTGAACCCAATATCTAGTTCACTAAACAGGGTCATGAGGAACTAACTTGATTAGCCAATAAATTATGCAAAGTGATAATCCCCACAAAGACAAAGAATAATGAGTAGAACACCTTAACATGGTGCAAAACTTAGATAAAATGCCATATATACAGACTGCTTAAATTGAAAACATCAACTTTTACAATATACCTTCTGGGTTCTATCAGAGCCACACCAAACGCTCCACCTCCTCCTAGTTTCCCTGGTTTAGTAAAATAAAAAATAACACAGAGAGAGAGAGAGAGAGAGAGAGAGAGAGAGAGAGAGAGAGAAGAAGAAGAAAAAGAAGATGGGTAGCCAGTAATGAGTGAGCATAGCAACATTGAGGGAATGTGTATATATAAAGATCATTTAATCCAAAGGGAAAGAAAAAAATGAAGAATTGGGGGCAAGGGAACTTACTGAGAGGGGTCGAGGGAGGTGGATAGAGGGAGAGACGTTGTGAGGCCACATCAGAGCTGTGGCTCCAGAGATTTCCATGAAAATGGAAATTTATTGGGAATTAGCTCAGACTGGTAGCTTCTGCTACTTGGTAGTTCTTTGGAATTATTCATATATTGTGCATGGTTTGGAGCCACAGCGGCTACGACCTCCACTCCATTTCCATCACTCATTTCCTTTTACTTCTTGGTTGAACGAGGAACATTTGCCCATTTTTCCACATGTGCAGCTCTTAAGCCAAACCTTCACTCCACATGATCTTCTACTTGTGATTTTTAATTTTTCCATCATCAAATTTTGTAAGGAACTTAAAACGATAACAAGAATTCATCACATTTTCTAGTTGAAAAAAAATACATATTTATGTTAAAATCATGAGCACTCAACTAGAGGTATTTCAAGTTCTGTTCTCTGTTTTTTAGTAAAACAGTTAATTTACTTTTATAAAGTTGAATAAATTTTTATAAGGCATGGTTTTATATTATTTTTGTAAGATATGAAATTTCATCAGATAAAAATTAAATTTGTGTTAATAAGGTTGATAAAAAAATGTTAAATGTTTGAGAAAGTTGTTGATAATGAAGATATTTTAATCATGCATTGTATAAATTCAGTGGCTGAATTTTTCAAAATAATGTTTTATGAAAAAATCTTAAATGATAAAAAGTATAATTTTTTTGTCTTAATTAATAATAATATTTTTTTAAAAAAATAATAATATTATTATTTTTGGTCGAATTTATTATTATTATATTATTTCCACCAAAATTACTATTTTTATTTGAGTTAACTCCCTATTAATGTATATAGTCAACAACACATCTGCATAATGGATCCAATATCTCAACCTGGGTAAGGGTCCACTGACTCACGTCCAACATTGCATATTGGGCGAAGAAGCCAGAGACAACTCAAAGAACTTAGCTCGGCCCAATATCCTGCAGAGTGTATTCTTCGCCTTCTTCGGTTTAATGGTTCAGCAATTGGAGCGCGAGCAAACAAGATTACAATAGTATGGCGACTGGTATGATGCAGCGCTGCGGCGCAGCAGCGATGCGGGTGATGATGACAGAGAGGCCGGCCTTTACGGCGGCGCCTTCATATGCCGGAGCGGTGCCGATATTGTGTGGGCGTGGGGACAAGAAGACGAAGAGAGGGAAGAGATTCAAGGGATCGTACGGCAACGCTAGGCCCAAGAGAGAGAAGATGATCGAGCGCATCAAGGACAAAGTCGAGGTTCCCAGGTCCACTCCTTGGCCTCTTCCATTCAAGCTTATCTGATTCTAAACAAACTCAGCCACTTTCTTCTCCATCTGTTTGTTAAATGTAGAAGTTCTAGCTCTCAGATTTGGGGTTTTGGAATTAGGGTTTGATGTTCTTGGGTCTGTGATTAATATATGTACTCCCATTACCATTTATTATTGAATAGTATATTTGGTTTGGCTTCACCTCGCTACTTTACTGCTTTCTGTGTTACAAATGCAGTTTCTGGTACTCTGAATAGTTAGCTCTTGTTTGTTTTGTTAGTTAGCTGGCGTGGCCTTGGGCAATGGGCACGGTTTTTGAAGTTAGTTATTTCTCTATTTGTTAGTTACGATTTTTTAGTATAAAGAGGAGTGGAGCTTTTGAATTGTACAAGCTGAGAGATGTTAGTGAAATTCTGAATTCTCTTCTTCTTCTCCATTCTGGTTTCTTCGATCTTCTTCGTTTCGATTCCCGAGCGTATTTTCTGGTATCAGAGCCTCCACTCCTCGGCCATGCCTGATTAAACAAGTTCTCAAGCAACCTTGAGAGAGGTGGAAGAGCATCTGAGTTCCATGATTTCGCAGATGAATGAGAAACTTGGGGGAATTCAAGATTTACTTACTGGCCTCTCGATTGAGTTCACACAGGTAATAAATTATCTGCAAACTCATCATTCGCATGCATCTGTTTCGCAATCCAATTCTTCTCAGACCCATCTTTCTGATTATCAATTCCCCACCTTGGACTTCTCAAAATTCAATGGAGAGGATGTAGTGATCTGGTTGGTGAAGTGTGAAATGTTTTTCAAGTTGTATAATACCCCTGAAGCTACCAAAGTAACATTAGCTAGTCTTGTTCTTGATGAAAAGGCGTTCAAATGGTATCAAGCCTTTGAGAAGACAAGGTTTGCAGAGTTACCTATTTCTTGGAAGGAATTTGCTGAGGCAATCAAGAAAAGGTTTGGTCCCTTATGAAGATCCAATGGGGGATTTAAAGAAACTCAAGCAAGTGGGAGGAGTAGCTGACTATCAATATGCTTTTGTTATTATAGTCTGGAAGCTTAGCTTACCTGAAGTATATCTCATTAGTTGTTATGTGGCTGGATTAAAGGAGGAGATAGCTGCTGGGGTGAGGCTTTTTAGGCCAGCCACCTTGATGGATACAAGAAAAATATCAAGAAGTTTTGAGTAAATGGGATGGGAGTGTTTAGTTGTCTTGACACTGGATTACCTGGACCTTTGTTATCAAAACATAATGGAGCCAGTGGTACTATCAAAAACTCTGCCAGTGGATCTGGTATCACTAGAAAACATTGAATTTGGGGGCTGGGTGGTTGAAATCTGCAGTTTCTGTATTCAGAAAGAAATTAATGTGCACTGCTACCTCACTCTAATACTATAGAAACTTTTAATTTCCGCATATAAAATCAATACTTCATCATGTGTGTTGTATGGTCCAATGTTTATATGCTGCTCTTTATAAATTGGTTTCTTTCTAGTTTCTCGTAAAGTTTGATATGTCCAAAGAAAGCTTCCTGATTGAATATAAACATTGGATTTAAGCTTTAAGATCTTGTAGCTCTAGCCT
>JASKGM010074766.1:0-15507 GCA_034509205.1 Ceratonia siliqua
CATTAGAATAGTTACAAGAAGTGGGGGCACTTCTTAATTAACACAAGGGTAATTCTCATCTTTCTTTCAATTCTAAACCGTTTATATTATATATTATATGAAATTATGATGTTGAGCAAGACATAATCTCAAGTATAACCAATCAGTTTTCTCAATTCATTTTTTTCCTATTGTTTTTGAAACAATAGTCACACTTATAAAATTAAATTAACAATTGGCTTCTTATTAACAGTATAATTTGACCAACAAGGTCAACCAAAGAGGCATGGTTTGTATAATCCCTCATGCCAAAAGTAGGTAATGTTCACCTCAATGAAAAAAGGTCAATGAGTCCCATAATTTAATGCCAAATTTAGAAGTTATCATTGCAATCTAAAATTTCTATATATTTTTAGATTTAGGTAGAGACATATGACAAGAATGCCTTAACCTAAACTTGTTGGCACTTAGCAGGATGTAAAACATATAGACTCCTGAAGTGGGATAAGCTCCTTGAAAGTTGAAATATATCATCATTCTAATTCTATGGTACCAGCATGTAAAACCAATATATGGCAAGGACAGACATTAGGACTAGGACTGTCTCAAATTATGTTGTCTAGAATAATGGTGTAACTATATTGCATCTTAGGTACGTAGGGCTTAATTATTAGAAGAGCCCAGGGAATTATGTGCCTGTTGGAAGGCTATTGGGCTAAGAGCTTCTTATGAGGGAAAGCAACAAGGGAAGAGAACAATTTCATCCAAAGCTGCATATTACCAAAGAAGAAAATTTTTCTTATGCTAAACCTAGGTACATATTAGTAATCATCTAAGCATAGAAATAATACATTATTAAAAGGGGTGTGAATTTATAGAAAATAAGTGTAGTTGTGGGTGTTCTTTTTGTTATTTCTTTATTGCATTATAATGACATTGACATGGATAACCTAGCTTTCAACCTAGAAGCAATAATTCCAAAAGCTGCTAGAGCAATTATCTAGTATCAATAGCTAGCAAATATAATTGCCTTGTCACATATTTAACGTAACTAGCTAGTGCTTTCATATCTTACCATGGTTCTAGCATTTGTGTTTACTGACTCCACTAACATTTTTGTATTTTAATTAACATAACCAACAATGGGAAACTTACTATATCAAATCAGGCCCACCGTTTTCATTCCCAAAACAAGGTTCTCTTTTTTCTATTCTTCATCAAGATTTTATTTTCTACTGTTCCTTTTTACTTTTTCTTGTTTCCATGCATAAATTCTACCTTGTCTTTATTAAATTCAGTTATTAGAATTTTTTTAAAGCCAAAAATATGGAATCATGTTATATTTTTTATAGAAATCAACTTAACAAGTTATTCATTTTTTAGGTTCCTAGTCAGTTGCATCTTGCCTCTACAAATTCTGATTTGCTTTCTTAGCATATTATATCAAGGTTAGTACTCTTGTTCTTTTGTGCTAGGAACTGTGCCTAATGCTGGTGGTTATGCTTTTTTAATATTTGGTAGATTATTGTGAGCATTATGTGATGTATAAAATATGCACTAGAGTAAAAGTTATTTATAGTAGCTTTAGCATAAACCCTCTACTTAGATCTCTTTGGAACATTATAATATGAGAAATACTATGTTGAAACTATTAGCTTCGTACCTCTGAAACATTATAATATGAGTAACTTTTAGAGCCACTTTGTATCCTATTGTTCGTATTCTAGCAATGAAAAGAATTTAAGAAAAAGAATTTTACTTTATGTTTACCACATATTAAGGGATGTATGCATCCATAATCAAATAAAAGTATATGACTGTCTTCTAACACCTAAATATATAATCAGGGAGTCTATCCAAACTCTCTGATATGCCTGGTCTTGCTGGGCTTTTAATTTATTTAACTTGAATATTACAGGTTTCTTATCCACAGATTAATGAAGCTCATTCTACATCGCATCATTTGGAAGATACACGGAGAGAGTGACTTTCAAAATTTTAAATTTTAAATTTTATGTATATTGAAATATTTTGTTGTTCAATCTTTTGTTGATTGAAACATATATTTTTAAATTTTATGTATTTTGGAATATTATGTTGTTCAATAAAGTTGTCCAGTTGTGTTATAACAAGTTCAAATATATGTATTAATTAATTCTAATAAAAAGCATAGGGATTTTTGTGACAACAAAACTATCACAAAAAAAGGGTTTTACTTACGACAATGCTAATATTGTCACCAAAAATGGTTTCAAATTAAGAATTTTCTGGTTAAAAAAAATGGTTTTAGTGAAGACAATGCTAATAGCGTCACAAAAAAATGGTTTCAGTGACAACAAAACATGTCGTCACAAATAAGTGATTTTCTTGTTACATAACAATGATTTTAGTGACGACAATGCTAATGTCGTCACAAAAAAAAAAGGTTTTAGTGACGACATTAAAATGCCATCACAAAAACAAGCTTCAGTCACAACAAAAGCATGTTTTCACATTCTTGTTACAAAAACCACCTTCTGTGACGACATTCAATTGTCGTCACAAGAGGTGGTTTTTGTGACGACAATAATAGCGTCACAGAATATTGTGACAACAATAATGATGTCACAGAATCAATATTCTGTGACGACATTCATATGTTGTCACAAAATGAGGTTTTTGTGACGACAATAATGGCATCATAGAAACTTTTAGTGACGACAATAGGTGGTTTCTATGATGACTAAAAGATGACTTTAGTTACAAAATTCAAAAAATCATCGGCTCAATAAAACTTTTAGTGACGACCATTACTATCACTAAAGGTACATTTAGTGACGACATTTAGGCGTCACTAAATCTATATCTTTTGTGACGCTCAAAAGTGGTCACAAAAAGTTTACTTTTAGTGACGAGTATGTTTTTTCATCACTAAAAACCTTTAGCAACAAGGTATTAGCGACGACTTATAGTCATCACTAAAGGTTAAAAAATCGTCGCTAAAGATCATTAGTGACGACTTTCAGTACTTTTTATGACGATAAAAGTCATCACAAAAAGTCATTTTTTGTAGTTTATATATAGTATAGATATGTAAACTTAAGTGTTATATTAAGAAGATTCATTTTGCACTGCATAAATTCACACAGTTTATTCGACTCCTAAACATTCCATCAAATCCGTTCTAAATTTGAATTCAAAAGCCATAATCAACATGCGAGTTAAAGGGCGCTAGAGAGGCTGATTCAGAGTCAATGAGTTGATTCACCATAAAGACTAATTATGAAAGAGGACTTGGTTTAGTTACAGAGAAGTTCAGAGTTGTGGGCAACCATGGGTCCCCAAACACATTAACAGAGAATGCAGGTGAAGAAGAAGAAGAAGGTATTAACGAGTTGAAAATTGGGACAGAGATGGATTCTGTTGAGTTAAATACGATGCTTGTGTCGGCAATCATCCTGGCACAAACCCAAGCATGCATCAACTAGAAACAAATTGGTATGATGCTTTTTATTGCAATGTTCCTTGCAGTTATTGTAGCATTTGTATCGTTTTAAAACATTTTCCTGTTGTTCCCGTGGCTTAAGATGGGGAAAGACAAGAGGTTCAGAAAGAAGATGGGGAGAAGATTGCTTTAAATCCTGGCTAATAATGATCATTGCCATTGGGATTACCATAGTGTTCATAATATTATTTCTTTTCATGGTTCTTCTGATTTTCTTGAAGCTTTTGTGTTCCTAAAATGTAATAACCATGTCTATTATATATAGGGAAAGTATTTTTCGTAATACATTGGTTCTCTCTTGTACATTTTTAATAGAATTTGATGCTTGTATGCTAGATTATGTGTATATAATGTTCCCTTCCTTAAGAAATTTAGTATCAAATTATTGAGCTAGAGTATTGTTTTTTTTTTTTTATAAAACAAATTAAGTAAGTGGTTTATGGTGTGGAAAGGTGGTAGTAAAATTGTCTTTTAGAGGGCCCATTAGATTTTTTTTTTATTGTTCTGATACACATCTCGTAAACCCATTTAAAAAAAAAGAAAAAAAAGAAAGAAGACAAACAACAAAGCAAACATGTCCTTCTCTGGATGGGGTTTAGGAGATACGTCTCCCATTTATGTGATTTATTGCTACCTTCACTTTTCGGCTAACAAAAAAGAAAACTCTAGAAGATTGGTGTCTCTCGTTCCTCAGTGTTTCAGCTAGTGGGTGTGCCAAGTGTTACTCGATTTTGTTCTGCTCCTCGTTGCTCTATTTTCATCCAAATTTTTCTGCTACTTTTGCTACAAGATTTTTCTACTGTGTTTTGCTCATTTTTTACTGTGTTTTTGCTGCGCTGGTTGCTAGTTTTCTACTCTGTCTTTTCTACTGTGTTGGTTGCATTTTTTTGCTATGTTTTACTATTTTGGTTGCTTGACTGTTCCAACCTTCCTCTTGCTTTCTGCTGCTCTATTTTTCATCTGTGGTTTTGATATTTTGTGGGTTCAGCTTGGGGATTATATATCCTTATATTCTGGACCAATTTAACTACTTTTTTTGCCCCAAACAACCGTGATTCTTCTCCTTCCTCTGTTTCGCGGTTGACTTCAGTATTTTTGGGTAAGCAAGCTTAAATGGAATATTTTCAGTAGATTATTCAAACATGTTCCAAGCTAGACAAGGTCCTCTTGCAGTTTTCTTCTTCTCCCATATATTTGAATATTTTCACTCTCTTTAAATATTGCTTTTCTCTCTGTGACAACAGTTTTGTGTGATAAGTGGGGAGCTGAATTTTGAGACTCTATATTGAAGCTTAAAGCTACCATTAGGTAATTCCATTAACCTTAACCAAAACTTTGGACAGTCAAAAAATTATAGAGAAAATAGACCTTTGAAATTTTAGTTAGCAATAAAATAATTAAGAGTTTTAAATCCTTGAATTTTATGATCTTTGCAACAAAGGTTAGAAGAGGGAGAAATATTTCCAGAGTTTCAATTAAGGAGTTGGCTTCAAGAAGGGATATCTAAAGTGGAAGATAACTTGCACTAGTAAAAGTAAAGTGTCTAAACCTTTAATAGGTGAGTCAAACGCCACACTTTTAAATGTTAATTTTGTTTCCATTAGAACATATTGGATATATGAAAATTTGTGCTTAGAGGTTTAAGATGAAAATGCCCTTTTATTTAATTCTGTAACTTGTAACACAACAATTTCTGATTTCATCAATTACATGAAGTGATTGGGCATTATTTAAACTTTTATCTGACCATGTATTGAAATATATGCACATTGAGAAGTACCTTGATTTTGTGACAATATGTTGGTTAGAAGTTATCTTCTATAATTATGTTAATTTCCAGCATTTTTTTTTCTAAAACAGTATTATAAATACTATGAGCTATGGAATTATAAATTAATTTTTAGTGGATCATTTAGCTACTTCCATAGAGAAACCCTAGGTGCACCTAGCTTATCTAGATGTCCATGGACCATGTTATGGAATATTACTATCTGCGAGCTTGGCTCCGGATATGAAATATCTGTTATCTGATATCTGTACCTGACAGGAAGCTCTGTTCCGAATGAAATATCTGTTATCTGATATTTGTATCTGACAGGGAGCTCTGTTCTGAATGAAATATCTATTATTTGATATCTGTACCTGACAAGGAGCTCTACTCCAAATGAAATATGTGTTATATGATATATGTACTTGATAGGGAGCTCTGCTCCGAATGAAATATCTGTTATCTGTATCTATTTCTGTTAGAGTTTCTCTTGTGAAGAAGCAGTGGATCCATCATATTAACTGATTTTTTTTATATATAAATATTAGGTTGAGGCTAGTAAAGGGTAATTTATACTATTGACTATAACATGTTATTTGGCTTAATAGTGACGTGACCTTTGAAAAAGTTCGAGACTCTATCCATTTTAAAAAATGTCTGTACATTCTCAAGGCTATATATACTTGGAATTTTCTTTGCTAATAAACTAGTATTTTAATGGGGTTGTTTCTACTCACTGGGTCTATGAACTCATTCCCTTACTTTTATATTTTTTCCAGATAGCATTGCAACTCCCTCACAATCTGATCATCCGGCAGCCTAGAACCTAGCATTGGAATCTGGTAGGTTATTTCTAGAAGAGTGAAGAGACAATGGAATAACCTATAGATGTAATGTGGACAGATTGTAGGTTTTGCATGTATATGATAGTATTGTGAATGCAGATTCTAGAGCAAGTTATTGTATATGTGAATAGTATAGGAACTATATATTTGAACTGTGAACTATTTTATAAGTGGCCACTGAGGCCCTTATGTGTTAGAGTGGGCTTGTCCACTTCTGTTTGTGTTGTTGTACTCCTGGAAATACTCAGTTTTCAGGGAAACTTTGTCCAATTTTCTTCGTGAAAAATCTTTGAACTTCGGTTATTAAATGATATTCTTCTGATTATTATTACTTGTTATTGTTTGCTCAAGCGTCTATCGGGCTTGTGGGAACTACTTTATAGTAGTTCTTACGCCGGTCACGTGCCTGAAGTGGGTCATGACAGTGTATGTGTTAGACATGTTTAAAAAACTACTTTAGTGCCTATATTTCTTATATTAATATAGTTTAAGCTCTTAAGATGAAAGGATTACAGTTATATTATTTAGACCATTTTGATCAAGCAATTAAAAGCTGGATTATTACTTTTCTTATTCTTCCTAAATAAATTTTTATTTAGGCTAAAATGGAAAGAATCCTCTTCAACTTAGGTTATACAATTTACCTTCTTGTACTTCAAATGTTAATTATGTACCTCATAAACTTAAGGTTTTGTTCAATTTAATTTCACCGTTAACTTTTCTTTAAAATAACTTCTCCCAACGGATTATCTCGTATAAGTTAAAATGAGTAAATTGCGCAACCCCCTAAATTGAAGGGGGTAATTATGCTGCACAATCCCTAAGTTGAAGGAAGTTATTTGAATTTTAGCCTTAACTTTTTAATTGAAAAATTAACGGATAAGTTAAATCTAACAAAATCTTTAGTTTTAGAGGGTACATTTTTAACTTATAGAGTATAAGGAGTTAAATTACACAACCCCTACATTGAAGGGGGCTCCTTGCATTTTAGCCACAAAGTTTTAAAACAAGATATAAGATGTCTTGTGTTTCTTCCATACTTCAAATCTAAAGGACTTTGTATAAGCATATTAGAGATATTATAAAATTATTCTTGTGCCTTCTCATTACATTATTTATAGAATGAAACCGTCTTTAAATATAGTATGATAGGAATTTTTTTAAAATATTTTAATTTTTTATTTTAATCTCTTATTATATGAAAATACATGTGTTGACTAAGGCTATTCTATGAGCATGGGACAAATTTAGTGACCTTTGGTAATGGTCACATATCATATTCAACGTAGTCTACACATATTTTTGGGGAAAGGGAACTTTGAAAGTTTCCTTGTCATTTTGTCTCTATCATGTTTTGGCATCCACTAGGGTGGAATATAGAAGTAGTTAAAGAAATTAATACTTGCCCCAAAGATGTATTGAAAGGAAGAAAATAGATATTCAAATGAGAAATTACAATATCGTTTTCTAGAGAGACAGTCAAAATTTTAATTAAACTTTTTTTTCATTTTTAATATTATACTTGACGTTTTTACTGTTTAATTTTTATTGTCATATTATA
Organism: Ceratonia siliqua; assembly: GCA_034509205.1. Taxonomy (NCBI): domain Eukaryota; kingdom Viridiplantae; phylum Streptophyta; class Magnoliopsida; order Fabales; family Fabaceae; genus Ceratonia; species Ceratonia siliqua. The sequence continues at coordinate 7,638 of JASKGM010074766.1, forward strand.
AATCACCTATACAGTCGTTATAATGTTTTTGTTTTATTATATAATTATTATATTAACCTTAAAACTTTGGAAACATTCCCACGAAAAAAAACAAAAATTGCTAAGATTAAACGGTATCCAACGGGCCTATTCTAATAGGTGGAATCCTTTTTTGGAAAATCTAGAAACCAATCTTAATAAGGAGTGACTGTGAAATTTTGGTACAAAAGCAATATAGTCATTTTATTTTATATAAAGTTTTAATTTAATTTCACTACTTTTAATTTGAACAATGTTATCCTCATAATTTTTTAACAGTTCTAATTTGATCTTTCAATTACTTTTTCATTCAATATCTAACCAGAAATACTAATGTAAATAAGCTAATAAACACATCGTTAGTTTTTTTTTCCGTGTCACCAGCAGTCACGTGAAAAAGATTAAAGATATGTGGTTGAAATTAAAGGATCCAAACAAGACGTGCAATTGAATATGAAAAGTACTATGTTCGCCAATGTTTTTTCTGCTTTGACTAAGCACTCCAACAAATAAGCACATGTCACTGTAAAAGTTGATAGATGAATCTTCTTCTTTAGATTAGATTCTGCAGATTGCTTAAGGTTTTTGATATGCGAAGGGGTCAATTCAACAGTCCAACGAGCTTTTCGCTTGAATTGGGTTATTAAAATTCCACTTCATTAAGCTTCTATTGTTTGGTCCACCATGCTTTAACCAACCATTCACGTAAGTCCTCCATTTTGAGTGTGTTTCTTTGGACGACAGGCTACCAAGTGGGAAACCAGTAAGAACTGGAATAACTGGAAATGGAGGACTTATAGGGATGAATGCTTAAATGGAGCTTATTTTGTTCTTTTACATGTACCAAACAATATAAGTTAAATGATGTGGAATTTTAATAACCCAATTCAAGCGAAGTTCGTTAAAGGGACTTTTGAATTGACCCCTTCGCATATCGAAAAGCTTAAGCAATCTGCAGAATCTAAGCTGAAGAAGAAGTTTCTTATATCAACTTTTACAATAACATGTGCTTATTTGTTGAAGGGCTTAGTCAAAGCAGAAAAAACAGAGGTGAACATAGTACTTTTCATGTTCAGAGTGGAGGTCTCGTTTGGATCCTTCAATTTCATCCACATATTTCTAATTTTCTCCACGTCATTGCTGATGTGGAGAAAAAAATTAATGATGTATTTATTGGTTTATACACGTCAACATTTTCTATTTAGATTAAATAAAAAGTTAAATAAAAAACCAAATTTAAACTTTAAAAAAACTATAAGAGAAACTTTGTTCACATTAAAAATAAGGAGACCAAATTAGAACATTATTTAAAATAAAGAGACAAAAAGTGTGATTAAACCAAGAATTTAAATCATTTGGCACCAAAAGTCTAAAAGCCAATGGCTGTCTCAAGTAGATCACGCAATATCAAATTTTACCATGCAAAGACTATAATCAAAAGGAGGAGGAACAAAGTAAGAGTGTGTTTGATTTGGGAAAATACTTTTTATTTTACTTTTTATTTTCATTTCTTGAAAACAATTTTCAATTTCAAATTTTTACTTTTTTAAAAATGCGTTTGTTTTCAATTTTTTTCTCATTTTTATTTTCAGTCATGAATTTACAAAGTTGCCACCAAATTTTTTGAAATGTGTTAATGTATTTACAAAGTTGTCACCGCCTTTTTGATGAAAACGCTAGAAATGTCATTTTATTGTTTTCAAAATTTCAAAAACTTGGATCCCATTTCCTAAGAATTGAAAATGGCAAAAGTCATCAAAACACCTTTTCATGCCTATTTTTTTGTTTTTTGAAAAAATGAAAACAAAATATGCAAAGCAAACACACATTAAGTATGTTGAAAAATGGGAACAATAATGTTATTCTCACATTGCTCCCATACTTCATTATTTTATTAATATATTTGTTGACTGTGTAGCCACATTACCCACAGGTGGATCCCACTCTGCCCTCTTCTCTCTTCATTGGCCATGGGTGATCAACCAACTAAATCAGGTAGACTTAAATAGTTCACCTGCATCGCTCTCTTTCTATGTTTTTAATACAACTACATTGGCATTGCATATTAGAATTTACAATACGACTGCATTAGCATTGTAAATTGCAGTTCATAAATCTACGCAACAAATTGAAATTTGTAAACCTATAATACGACTGCATTAGCATTGCTACATCACAAAGATTGCATCCCTCTGATTGATTAGCAACTCACACTCACCAAAATCTAGGTTAAAAAAGAAGTAAAAAAACAAAAAACAATAGAATTCGCAAGTGATGAATATAGTAACAAGGCATAGTAGAATTTACCTTAAAATATTTCTCAAGAATTCTGGTTATTTTCCCAGGAAATCGAACCAAGACACCAAAATTCAATAGGATTACGACTATAATGTAAAGAGTAACAATTTGGAGCACCCCAGCAATTTCATCCCTTTCACTCCATTCTGTTTCACACATAATGAAATCATGGGTTCTAGATTTCTGTGGAGCGACGCAAGTGAACAATTTGAGTCCAATCGACTAAGCTGGTTGATCAACCATTGTTGGTGAGGAGAAAAGAGAGAAGAGGGGGAAGTGGTACCCACCTATGTGTGATGTGGTTGCACAATCAGCAAATATATTAATAAAATAATTGGGTGTGGGAGAAGTAGGAGAATGAGAGGTATGGGAATAACATTGTTGAAATGGGAATAGTGTTTGGGTTGATGATATGTCACTATAAGAAAGTCACCACCAAAATTATGGAAGTTAACGATGAGCGGCAAAAAATATCGCCATCTATACTTTTGTCACTAAAAGTTTAAGTGGCTATAAAAAAGTTATCAGCGTTGGTTATATAATATTTTCCATTAAAAATAAAATTTGGAAAAACTTTTGGTTTCCATGGAAAATGTTAATGAAAGTCCAATTGAAAATTCTATTTCAACTTCTTCAATTGCAACATTTCATAAGTCGTGATTAAAGTTTTTCACTAATTTGTTTAGTCAACAAATAAAAAAATTAGCACAACCTTGCCACCTCATCCAGCTCATTCCCCTCAACCTGAGCAAGACGAGGAATCCATGAGAGATAAGGACATTATCTGGAGTGATAAGGCAATAGTAAAAGTTCCTCACATTATGCATAAACATGCATCAGTTGTGGAAATATTCTTGGTTGACAAGTTGACTTGAGAACAACTAGTTCAAAGCTCAAGGTTACTCCATCCTGAGCATTTTGTGATTATTAACATCCAAGATCAATAGCTTATAGTCAAGATTTATCATCAAGAGTCCTCCTTCAACTCAGCCACCTTATCGCACTATTATTGTTGGAATATGTAATCTGTTAACTTTTGTATAAAGTCTCCAAGCTAAGGAATAACTCATTGCTTTTATAAATATCTTTGTAACCTCTCTTGTTGCTCACGTTGTGGAAATTATAAAAACTACCTTGTTTCAATTCAAAACTTCTTCTTGGTATTAAAGCTTGTGTGAGCAACAAGCTACTCCTCATGGCATCCATTTCCCACAATGTCAGCAACTTCATTACTCTTAAGCTGAAGCATGACAACTAACCCTTGTGGCGAGAGCAAGCTCTTGCTCTTCTTGAAAGCCAAGACATGCTAGGCCACCTTAATGAAGAAACACCCGAACCCACCATCTCCTCTACAGTAAATCCAGAAAACCTTGCAAACAAAATTACTACATGAAGGAAATTAGATCCACTTCTTCATGGTTGGCTTATTAGGATGCTCACTGAAGAAGCACTTGGATTAGCCATAAGGCAAGACATAGCCAAATCCATCTGGGACACCTTGAAAAGGGTTTCAATATAATTTCAATTCATATGGGCGCAATTTTCATGCTCATAATCAAAATTTTAGCAAACCAAATCCTAGCAACCAACACTACAATCATCAAGGACTAACAAACACTGATCAAAAATTAACTCATGACAACAGTAGATAAAAACCCATAACTCGGTGACCACCTCCACTGAGACAACAAAGAATGACACCAATAGAACAAGAGATGTATCGTAATGAAACTTGTCAATTGTGTGAGGTCAATAGCCACATTGCAAAGATTTGCTGGCATGTGTTAAAACAACACCCCAAGCAAAATGAAATACCACAAGCTTGGCTACCTTCACTTTAGACAACATAGTCTATGATATTGAATGGACTTTCGACATAGGTTCTTCAAACCATATGACAGGTATTGCCAGTATGTTAAAAAACTTACATCCTTACCATGGTTCTGATTTTGTTTTAATTGGAGATGGCCAAGTTCTACCATTAAATGATGTTCTATATGTTCCACACCTCAAAAGAAATCTATTGTTAGTAAGTTAACTCACTGACCATTATCCTTTGAACTGTGAATTTTCTAATGTGGACTTTGTGTTAAGGAACAAGAGACATGTCACAAGGTGATGACAGGACACTACAAGGGAGATTTGTACGCCATTTCTAGTCCCCCTGAAGCACACTACTCTCATAGTTTCAAATAGCACAAGTGTGGCACTAGGGGCTAAGATATCCTCGAGCATCCACTTTAAAGTTACTCCAAAATAAGTTGCAAACTATTTGTGATAAGTAATTAGGGAAGCTTAGTGAATTACCATTTTCTTGTTCTGACAACTCAAGTTCAGCTATTTTCAATAATTCATTATGATTTATGGGAGTCCTCTCCTATTTATCTCTTGGCAAGTTTCACTACTATGCATGCTTAGTTGATAATTTTCTCGTTGCACTTGGATTATTCCTTTAAAAACAAAATATGAGTTTGTCAATGCCATTTAGCTTTTGAGCAATATGTTGAACGACAATTTGAGAAAAAAAATTTAAAATATTTCACTCTGATGGTGGTGGAGAAGCACATGGTGTTCATCAAATATCCTTTCCTTGCATGCCAGAGCAAATAGGTATGGTCAAATGTCCTCATAGGATAATTCATGAACTAGGTATGGCTATGTTATTTCAATGTGGTGCATCATTCTTTTTATGGGTTGAAGCCTTTATGATTGCTATTTTTCTTTTAAATAGACTGCCATCCACTACTATAAACCTTGATACACCTTATTTCAAACTGTAGGGTGAGCATCCACATTACTTCCCTTTTTGGGTGTTTGGATCCAAGTGCTTCCTATACACTTAGGATACTTAGAAACACAAATTTGATCTCAAGACCATCCCTTGTGTTTTTCTTTACTACAACAATCATCACAAACACAAATGCTACCACCCACCTGCACAAAAATTATTGTCTCTTGCCATATGGTATTCGATGAAGTTATTTTTCCCTTTAAAGACTTTCAATCTCATGGCCTGCCCTATCTTCCGAACAGTGGATGAGCATTTTTTACTCATGGACCATCTTACTAACACCTCAAGCCTAATTGTCTCAACTATATACAAGCGCTCTTAAGCTAACTTTGCCATATACTGGAACAACACTTGACAGTGTTCCCCACTCAACGTCCTCCAACCTCGTTACTTCCTTTGCACAATATTACACCTTAGTCATTACCATTACTGCCAAGTTAGCCACCATGGCTAGATTGTCTTCAACTCATCTAGAACTTGCCGACCACCAACATACAACCCCTTCCAGTCAAAATGAACACAGCAACCATTGAAGCGCATGAACCCACCGAAACCATCGAGTCATCTGCACCTTCGACTCAAAATGGTGACTCACTCTCTTTAAGAATTTGTCGACCACCAACATACAACCCTTTCCGGTCAAGTATTCCCTCATAGCAGTTAGTCACGACATTTGCACAATACCTTCTTTGGCCAAAGCTACTCTTCATCATGCTGGCTGGAGAGCAGCCATGCAAGAAGAAATGGATGCTCTCCATCATAACCAGACTTGGGACCTTATACCACATCACTCAACCATGCATGCAATTGGTTCAAAGTATGTCCTCAAGCCTAAACTAAAGCCAGATGGAATATTTGATTGCCTAAAAGCTCGTGTAGTAGGCAAGGGCTACTAGTAACTAGGAGGCATAGATTACCTTGAAATGTTCTCCACTATCATCGAATTAGGCACAATACGCCTTGTCAAATGGACTTCTTCTTTCACAATCACATTATGGACCCACTCTCCTTGACAAAACTCAAATGCTCTATTGCAAGCCCATGTAAACCTCTCTAGAATAAAAAACAAAGTGTGCTGTCAATGATACAGTACTTGATGATCCTAGCTTCTATTGTGGCATTGTTGGTGCCTTACAGTATCTAACTCTCACTAGACTAGATCTTTCATATAGTGTAAATTTTGTTTCACAATTCATGCATGCACCCAATTTATCACATCTTAAAATGCTTCATAGAATACTTCGTTATGTCAAGGGAACTATTAATATTAGTCTTGATTTTACTTCCCACAGTACACTTGATCTCTGTGTGTACTCTAATTCAGATTGGGTTGGCTGCCCCACCACTTGCTGCTCCACCACTGTATATTGCACTTTTATTAGTTACAATCCCATCTCTTGGTATGTTAAGAAACAAAACATAATCTCTCGCTCCAGCATAGAGGCTGAATATCGCGCAATGGCCCACATTGTAGCTGAAGTTACCTGGCTCACCTTCATTCTGAATGGTCTTGAAGTTCCTTAACCTCATGCTCCAGTGTTATTCTCAACAATCTCAGTGCCCTTCATTTGACGATCATCCCTATCTTCCATGCTTGAAGCAAACACATCAAGCTGGATTATCAATTTTGTGCATAAGCAAATTGCACTCTGTCTTCTTGTTACATGATATATCTCCACCACTCACTAGGTTGCAAACATCTTCACCAAACCGATGTCTAAACCCATTCTTGCTCTTCTTTGTCCCAAATTTCGCCTACAACCCCGGCTAAGTTTTTGAAGGGATATTAACACTACCGTGCCACCTCATCCAGCTCATTCCCCTCAACTAGAGCAAGACGAGGAATCTAGGATAGATAAGGACATTATCTGGAGTGATAAGGCAGTAGTAAAGGTTCCTCACATTATGCATAAACATACATCAGTCGTGGAAATATTCTCGGTTGACAACTTAACTTGAGAACAACTTGTTCAAAGCTCAAGGTTACTCCACTCGAGCATTTTGTGATGATTAACATCCAAGATCAACAACTTATCATCAAGGTTTATCTTCAAGAGTCCTCCTTCAACTTAACCACTTATTGCACTGTTATTGTTTGAATATGTAATATGTTAACTTTTGAATAAAGTCTCTAAGCTGAGGCATAACTCATTACTTTTATTAATATCTTTATAACCTCTCTTGTTGATAACGTTGTGGAAACAATAAAAACTCCTCTAATTCACACTACAAGAAATTTGACTTTTAGTGGTGACTTTTCTGTGATGAACTTAAAAGTCATCACTGAATGTAGTTGCTAGCTATTTTTAGTGACGACTTTTCAATTTTGTCACAAAATCCATCCTTTTCAGTGACGACAGTCATTTGTCGTCACAAAAGATATCCAAGAATCGTCACTAAAAGTCAATTTTTCACCAAAGTTGGTAGGTTTTAAAATTTCACGATTTAGTGACGACAATTAGAATATCGTCACTAAAAACCTTTTGTGACGACTTTGACATGTCACTAAAACAATGTTTTTTGTGACGACATCCTAATTGTCGTCGCTGAAAACAAGGTTTTGTAAACATTTAGTGACGACATTAATTTATCGTCACTAAATGTATGTTAGGGTGAAACTTTTTGTGACAACATTAATTTATCGTCACTAAATGTCTGTCAAAGGAAGCCTTTTGTGACGACATTCATATATTGTCACTAAAAGAAGGTTTTATAAACCTTCAGTGACGATAGTTATTTGTTGTCACTAAATGTCTGTACTAA